>JAGFNQ010000318.1:237178-261805 GCA_024364735.1 Boesenbergia rotunda | reverse complement strand
TCTGAACCATGACTCTAATGCCACTTGTTGGAGCTCAAAGATATACATATTTCCACAATAACATGATATTGTCCATTTTATGCCTAAATCCTCATGGCTTTGCTCTTAGACTCTACCTAAAAAATTTCATGCCAATGGAGATATTTTTCATCCTTTTAAATTTATGATTTTTTTCGTTTCTAATCAATGTAGAACTTTGATTAATCCCTAACACTGCGACTGACGGAGGAGAGATGCGAATGCGATTGCGGTTGATAGAAGGGAGTATAGAAGAAGAAGAAGACACTTGTGGTAGAAAAAAATGGAGTTGGGAAATATTAGGTCAAGGTCATTTTCGATATTAAGGAAAATTTTGATTACTGAAAATAAAATTATAGCTGATTAAAGGAGAGCTCATTATATTCTCATTCTTATAATCCAAACATTAGTAATAATAATAATAATTTATTTTCATTCGTATTTACATCCATATTCTCCTAAACTAAATACCTCCTAAAACTCTCATACCATTGGAGATTTTAAACGACGATTAATAATATATTTTTATTTAGGTGTGCATTTTTATTATTATTATGAGTTTAGCGGGCCACCTTATTGGGTCCCAAATTGCTGGATGCCTCCGATCGCGATAGGGTTCTAATTCAAACGGGCAGCCAAAGGGATAGAGAGATAGAAGCGACGACGATGATGGCGGTTGACAACGGCGTTCCGACGGCAATGGAGAAGGCCAATGGTGAAGGGGGTGAGTTGGAGGAAGGGGAAGTCGTAGGATATTCTGCGACGGGGGAAGCGGAACAGCGGCAGGGAACGGAGGGCGAGGATGAGGAGGGCGACGCCGGCGAGCAAGATGACGGTGGATCACAGAGGAAGCCGGTCGAGATCCACCCGTTAGAGCATTCCTGGACTTTCTGGTTTGACAATCACGTCGGCAAATCAAAACAGGTCGCGTGGGGCAGCTCTATCCGAGCTGTCTACACCTTCTCCACCGCTGAGGATTTCTGGGGGTAATATAATCCCTTTAAGAGAATTGTGCATCTTGTTATATACTATTAGATTCGGTTTCCTTTTTTATTTTTGGTAAAAAGTTTTTCCTTGTTTCCCTCTCTACATGAGTATTTGATCATATCTTCCATGGGTATATATTAAGTTTGTTTGATCATCATTTGGGCAAAAGGTAGCTGTTAATTGTCATCGAGAATGTTCTTTACAGACTTAGTTGATTGATGACAATACTTGAAAAAGTGACTGAATTCTGCATTTGGAAATTTGATGTCGTTTATTTTGGAATGGGAGAGTCTATCAATTCATTTTGCCTACTTAACTTGGAAACTGAAAAGGCTACATTGTTTTGGTATTTTCATTCATGAAAATAAATTAGTCTGCTTAATTTGCTTCTACTTTTTTTTTTTTTTTGAAATGCACATTAGATAGATGTAAATGGGATGGCAAGTGTTTCTTTTTTACTTGCATTTGGGTTAAACAAATTATCTTATCTTGCTTATCAAGTATATTTCTTTTTGATGGTGTCCTTACTGTGTGTTCTTGGTTATTTTATACCAAATATCTAAAGATTCTTAGTTTTGTTCAATCTCCATTTTTTTTTCACGTTATAAAAAACTAACTAATGTTGAATGGTTGTCTTTTGGTCGAGAAGATTTAATCAATAAAGTTCTACATGGTTATATAATATCTGTGTAGGTTTGATTTTCTAATGAATTTAAATGCTCAACTTCAAGTATAATCTGTGATATTTAGTGCATATCATAGATGGTTAAAGAGAATCATAGCCCAAAAATATTCCCTGGTTGTTTGTGATCATTTTCATTTCAGAATATTTCTTCATGTTTATTAGCATATGTACAAACATGTTATGTTTAAGTTTCCTGCATTATCTTCAAATGAAAATATCTTGTGTGTGTTTCTCCTGTCTTGCTCATTTAGGTGACAACCTATAAGGTATATATTTTTTAGTTTATATAGTTTGTTTGATTTTAGTGGTAACTACTTACTATTTGTCATTTTTTGTGATTACTTACCTCTCACTTGAATTTTGAGCAATAGAATTTGACATCTTTGCCTTTTAGTTTCATTAGTCTGTTTGTCTTGCTGTCTGGATAGTATTCTTATGCTTTCATTTTGTTTTTTACCTTCAACTGCACTATCACATTGCTGGGAAAAAAAATTGTCTATGGCTCGCATGTTGACTTCCACTCCTCAGTGTGTACAACAATATAAACCATCCAAACAAGTTGCCTATTGGAGCAGACTTCCATTGTTTCAAACTAGGAATAGAGCCGAAGTGGGAGGACCCTGTCTGTGCAAATGGAGGAAAATGGACCCTAAGTTGCTCAAAAGGAAAAGTTGATAATTTGTGGTTAAACACTGTATGCTATCCTTCCCTTTTCTTCCCTTTCTATTTACCACAAATTTGAAACATGGTCTCGTTTTTGTATCTCATTCACTCTCTTTGTGTTTGCTAGTTATTGGCTATGATTGGTGAGCAATTTGACCATGGTGATGAGATATGTGGAGCAGTTGTGAATTTACGAGCAAAGCAAGAGAAAATTTCTATCTGGACAAAGAATGGCCTAAATGAAGCAGCTCAGGTGAACGCTCAAAAACTGTATTCCTATCTATCTCATGATGTCTTTTTCTCGCCATGACATTCAATTTAATAATTCAAAGATGCCAAACTAGAATTTCTTCCTAGGTAGGATACACACCAAATATACCAAAAAGGAATTTCTAACACAACAAAGAAATGAAAACAAAAAATGTGTATAATTTTCTAAAAAAATAACATTATGAAGTTCAAATTTTGAATGATTGTGATTTTGATTCGAATTTTAAACAATTACCAACTTGAATGGGCAGGAAAGGGAAGGCTGTAGTTTATGTTACAAACCATTGGATGGGAATGAAAACAAGGCACTAAGATATGAGATGAGAAGGAAGAGAGTATCATTTGTCGATGCTGGTTGAGAAGGCTTAATGGAATCATATCATTTGAAAGGTGTGAAGGGGGTTGCAATCATTGTGAGGAGAATAGAGCTTAGGGCTAGGAGTGGGTTGAGAGTGCTTTGCGAGGAAGATGAAAGGATTAAGGGACAATAGTGCTACAGAAAAGGAGAGGAAGGAACACCAGTTTTTTTGGGGGGGGGGGGGGGTTCCGTTTTAGAGGTATTCAATAGGTGTTGTGAGTTGTGAGAGGTAGAGTCCGAGATGGTTGAGGACTTGAAATCACCCCAAATAAGAGAGGTGGAGAACCTAAGAAATTGGTTGTAATGTTGAAGGCATGTGCTCTATATAATGAGGGAGGATATGGTAGAAGGAAACTAATTCTTTTTTGATATCCCCCTTGTATTCTGAAAATTCAGGTAGGGGCATTTATTTTTTTATAACAGCAGTGCTATTTTGCAACTGTCATCAATTCATCTTATGCCCTCAGCAGTTTTGTTTTGGTATCTTTTTTAAAAAACCATCTGAGTGAGTGTACAACCTTGTCCTCTTTTGCTTCTAACTCATTTGACACGTCCACTGATGTTTCTCTGATGTATACATTTTATAGACAAGCATTGGGAGGCAATGGAAGGAGCACTTGGACTACAATGAACCTATCGGATTTATACTTCATGTGAGTTTATCCATTCACTAGGATTTTGTTTTTTTTTTTAAATTAAATAGTTAAGAATGTTGTGCTCACCTCACCTTGGCTATATTATTTAGGACGATGCAAAAAAGCAAGATAGATTCGCCAAAAGTAGATACACTGTCTGAAGTCCACAGGTTTAGCTATCACCTTTACTTCATCTTATTGGAGAAGTCTCTTAACCGCCTCTAGTGGAAAACGAACATTGTTCTTAATCATTCCATTAATTTTATTAGAGAGTGGAGCTATCTTCGTGGTAGATGTTTTCTTTTGACATGAACTAGCACTTTTATTTGGTTAAGTGGACTGTTGACCTTTTAAATTTGTCAATGCACATACCATGCATCGATCACTATGTTATATTTCAAGCTTGATGTTCTTTTCGTTTGTTCTCGAGGAGAATTATAGTTTTATGAATAATTTTTTAACTAAATGTTAAGTTGGCTTATTAGAATCAAACGTTGAATGAACTGTTTCATGGATCACACACTAGAAATGTAATAGCAATCATCAAATCTTTAGGAACAAATTTCATATCTTTCCAAGATTTTGTGCTTTACTGATAAAAGAGAGAAGAAGATGAAACTTTTAGAAAGAAAACGTTATTTTCTTGCCTTTGTCAGTGCTTGAGATCGACTGCCTCGCCTAATGGTCATCATCTTCCACTCCTTTGAGCTCCACCTCCGACTCTATTGCCCGCATTTGCTGGAAGTAGATGGAATACATCAAACAAAACAACGATCATGTTGTGTGTCATGACCTTGTCAATGCCAAATCCTTGTCGAACGACCCTGTCGGGACATCTCACATTGTTGTGCCACCAACTACAAAAGAATTCATCAAACAAAAGTAGGAACATGCTATGTCATGACCTTCCCTTGAACAAAACTTCAAATTTGTCAATGCCAAAACTATTGTTAGACGACCTTGTTGCGACATCTTGCAACATGCCACTGACAACTTGCTAAAAGATTCATCGAAACAAAAAAGAGTAGAAATTTATCCATATCAAACCATTGCTTGTTGTTGGAACGGTTGCCTCTGAATCCTTGAAACGAACACCTCTCTATGCATAGGTGGAGATCAATTTCCCCCCAAATCGAGTGTCTGTTTCATCCATAACAAAAGCCACCAAGGTAGTCGGCTATCACTGTCATCGCCAATTCCACTCAATTCTTGACCCTTAGCTTCTTCCTATTTGTTATGGTCACCTCCACACCATGAATACCCTAATGTCGTCAAGCTTGTCCAAATACCATTACCAAACTTTGACGGGATTTGTAGATTTACTATCCCACTTCCTTCAAGGTCACTTTGTTTTTTACCTCCTCCAAGTGATCTCCCCGTAGTGACCACCATCCCTAAATTGGTGCATCCGCCTCTTTCTTAAACGACCTATCATCATTATCTTTGGCACCTTGCCGTAGGACACTTACATTGGTTTCACTTAATAACTAGAATTTCTAATCATGGGGAAAAATTGGTTTTCTAAGGGTGTCAAGTAGGAAATTGAGATGAACTAACGAATGATGAGTAGTTTGCAACTAGTTATCTCAACCAAAACATTGAATCATACCTTATTTCGAACCAAGTAAACTCGCATAAGAAATCTCTTCCAATTCATCTAGAGGAAGTTACCACCAAATTTACCAATCAAATCGGCCATCCCCATCTCACTTCTTCAATTGGACCTGAACCAACTCTCCTCTTCATCAACCAAATCTCAAACACAACAAAGCAGATGTTCCTTTCTTCAAGTGAAATTTCAAATTGTAGACCTATTAGGGAGTTATTCTCTCCCATACAATCCAAGAACATAATTTTGATCAACCAACGAAGAGATCACCAAAATAAGCAATTTGAATTAAATCATTCGAAATTATTGATTAACTCCAACCCACTATATCAAATTTCATAGAAATATATCACACATGGACGAACTTTTCTCTAAGAAAATATAATCATTTCACCATGAAAAATTTTCTTTTATTCTTACAAACTAAAGAAGTTTCCCTAATATGTATATAGATCTCTCAATAATACTCCATTCCCTTTCTGTCTCCTAACCAATTACCTTCCCTCCATTCCTTGTTGGTCGACAATAACATTCCTATAGCCAACAATTCATGGATAAGAGCTTAAAGAAAGGCATTTGAATTTCCATGGAATCAACTCTTCCCTTCATAGAGTTGCCAAATACATCTAATAAATTTGATATCGGTCTTTTTAAAATAGATAAAAATATGACTTTTATTTCCAAACCTCAGGAGGTATATTCAATAATAAGAGATGACATCTTGGAAGCCGTAGATGGAGATGGAGAAACCTATGGCTTTGACGATATTCAACCAACACCACAAGAGAAAGTGAGGTACTACTAGTCATTCGTGCAAATACAAGTGAGATCAAGAAAATCTTTCCATAAAACACCTTTTCAAGTGACAATCGATCGACAAATAGTAGCCAGTCTTTATGAGTTGATCATGAGTTCAAGTGTGCTGATGGATGGAGTGTATCATCATTGTCTGATCGATCCTCAAGCATTCCATATAATTTGATGTCATTGAGTAAGAAGTGAATATCATCTATATTTGAGGATGAGGATTTGGTATTGTATCTCTTTGTGTTTTTCTTCGAATCTAGAGATCATCCATCGGTGCCACTAATATTGCCCAAGCTCCTCAACGGACAATTCACAGGTGAGTTGACAAGGAAGGAGATACAATCTTGTAGGAAGGCTGAGGTGGCCCCCACTGGGATTTCCTGAGAAGATGAACGAGTTAGGAGGACGGCCAGATGGTTTCGGCGTAGTCACTCCAATGCTCAAGTTAGAGATGGAGATCAAGTAAGAAATGTAGTAGAAATGGAATAGGATTGTTTGCATACACACTTACCTCTCCCCTAAAGGGGTGAATACCTTTTTACATGGGGCTAGTGGCGAACACTTGTTCCACGATCTGCAAGTTTCACACATGTTACCTTATAAGAATGAGATTTACAACATATTTAGATGTTTTTATGGCGAGCGTTTTGCAATGAGGCACGTTTTCTGGATCCGTTTAGTTCACGTTGTTTTATAACCGCTGCGAGTTTTATGAGAACCTTTGGCCCGATAAGGGTATGTCTGTCGATATGAGGAGTCTCAGCTCGGGGTCTGAGCTTGGGGGTCATCTTGAGGAGTTGAATTGTAGTTTGGTCCTATCCGTCAGGTAAGAGCTTGACCCCTAAGCATGGGTGAGAGTCCTGGTTAGGACTCTGACCGAGCTCTTGACCTGAGTCTCCTAATCCTGGGAGGTTTCTTCGATCCCATTTGTAAGGTGAGAGCTCGTCTTGTGAGCTCTGGTCAGAACCCTAGTTGGGGCCCGTCCTGAGCTCCAGGCCTGAATCTCAACTCAGGGGGAATGATACGGTGATTTGTCTCTGTATCAGGTGACGGGGCCTCCCTAGTTGGCTAATGTGCCTTACCCCTACATCACTAGCATTTCCTTTTAGTCTAGTCGAAGGAGGCTTGAAGGGTCCGACTGACTAGATAGTTGCTTGTGGGAGTTTAAGATTTTATTAGGATTTGTGCTTTATTGGCTGTCTATGCTTTTTTAATGACGGGATGATTTGTTGTCTTTGCTTATTGTGCTCGAGATACACTTGCTCCTTCTGAGGCCATGTTTCATTAATGGTGATAAGACGATGAGTCAAAATACGAGGCGTCATCTGGAGGCACCATGATTGCGTAGAGGTTGGTGTTCTTTTTTTGTCCCAGATCGAACCGATGCAGCCCTATATGCCTCGATAGGAGAACCTAGATCTGATGGCTCTTCTGTGCCTTGCGAGGGTATATAACTATGAGGAAGCATAACCCTTCGGTCTCACTTGCCCTCCACGAGCGCCCTTTTAAGTGTCGTCATCTTCATCTTCTCCCAAGGGTCTGTATCTACTGCATCCCCGTTTTAAGTTTGCAAGTAAGTCTTTGTTCCTTTTTTCCCTTTGGATAAAATTTGTGTCTGTGTTTCTACTGAGAGAACGGTCATGGGTTCCTCGTCTCTTCCTTGGTACCGCACCGTAAACTCAAGTTTTATGAGTGCTCTGTTAGGATCGATACCCTAGCTAGAGGGGGGGGGGGTGAATAGCGGTTTGTCGATTCTCTTTACTCTACAAGATTGTTAGCGCAGCGGAAATACAAATAAAAACAATAATAACAAAGAAACAATGCTAACAAACCGATTTTAGTTGGTATCCACCCCGGCCGGGTGACTAATCCAACAATCCTTCGGTGGATCACTCCCCGGATAACCTCCGGCTAGCTCGCGTCGCTCCTTGTGGGTGGAGAAACCTCGCCACAACACCTCGGACACTATCTGGGCACAAAAGACTACTAACACGCTTTACCCAAGCGAGTTTCGTCAAGAAGCAAGGTAAGAAACGAGCCCCTTTAAATAGGGCTCGAATCTGAAACAGCCGCTACCAGTCGACTGCCCAAATGGCAGTCAACTGGTCCCACTCAGATTCGACCGTTACAGCATAACGTTCAAATTCTGGCCAGCTGTTCCAGTTGGTACCAGTCGACTGCCCCAGGGCCAGTCGACTGGTCCGAGACCTAAGCCTAGGGTTTCTCTCCGAGTACAACTCTCTCCGCACTCAAACCCTCCCGGCTTATCCCCTGAGTATACACACACATACTCAGACCCTTACAACTCAGTTGACTCTTCACCAGCAGTCTTGACTGTTGCCTTCACGCCTTCTTCATCTTTGACCCTCGTCCCTCGAATGCGCACGCAAGCCTCCAGCTTGCCTCCATGCCACCCTTCACGTACGTCTCGAAGTCCGCGTCCCTCGGCTCATCATCTCCGCTATCCATGGTCCCTCGGATACGCACGTAAGCCTCCAGCTTACCTCCATGCCATCCTTCTCCTGAAGACGTCAACCAAGTCCACATATACCTGTACACCTGCACACTCATGTACATATGTGAGAACAACACAAATCCTAACTTAACCATTTTGCCCACACATCAAAATATCATGATCCTCCAGATCATCTCAGGGCCGATTGCCCCAACAATCTCCCCCTTTTTGATGTGTGGTAATATGTTAAGTTAGGTAAACATATAGCAATTATACTAGCAAAAGCAGTTGAAATTCAAGCATATCACACAAGAGGCTACCTCCCCCTTAACCTATGCTTTCTTCCAAATTTCAACCCTTATTGCTAGTCCCAAGTTAGAGTTAAGTTCTCCCAACTTAATTCTAAAGTCACAACCAAACCAAAGTTAAGTTTTTATCCAAAACCTAACTTAACACTCAAGTTCTCCCCCTTTGACACCATCAAAAGATTGCCCCAAGCAACCAAACCCTAGGTGCCAAATAGAACCTAACCAGATTTCTGAAAACCCCCTCAGAAATCACAATACCCATTCTGCCCATACTACCAGTCGACTGCCACCAGGGCAGTCGACTGATACGCAATATTTCAGAATTTCAGACGAAATTCAGAAATGAATGTAAAATTCCAGAAAATCTGGAAAAATGTGAAACTTTGCAAGCACATTTGTTTAGGTATTCCGTACCCTAGAAAAATTTTGGTTCATGAAAATCATTAACCGTGCTTGACTTTTGGTACAAATTCAAAATTTTCAAAATAATGCCAGTTTTGTATCAAGAATGACTTCTAACTATTGTATCCTATAGTTGGCACTTTTTAACCACTCTATTGGATTTTTAAAATGATTTCTAACTCCCCTTTTTAACCATTCTATTGACAAGACTGCTCATTCTTTACCCCTTGAGTCTAAAAGTCCACTCCTTCTAAAGAAAAGCATGATTTCTAACCAAATCATGTTGGATAATATATCAATCAAAGGTTTTCAAATCATATGATGAACACATATATATATATATAGGATCAACTTTGCCATAAATCTAGTCACATGACCAACCCACACTAGTTTAGTGTTCAAAAGATCAACTAGAATCTACATGATCATTCCTTTTAACATGATATTCTTCTAGATTCTCAATCAAACCATGATAGATAGCAATCAAAATGAAATTTCAAGCATATCATGAATATTCATATATAAATGATCATAGAGGAAACTTCATCTAAATAGAAACTAAGGACATTAGTTACATGCTAAACATAGTGCTTAGAGGTTCATGCATCAAACATAGGCATAGCCATAACATATGCCTAAGATAATGTCTAGGGCTAAAACATACAGCCCGGAATATATCCAATATACATATCCGAATAAAAGTGTTTGAGAGGTGTAGAAAATAACAAGAATAAACACTCTCAACACTGAAACCCACAACTGCGCCATATGATCAGAAATACATATGGTCATCACCATCTGGAGGAGGAGGAGGAGGAGCCTGATATGCTAAATCCCATCGCTGCAGCATCGCGTACATATCATCTTGGCGGCTGGTCATCCTATCAATCTTTGCTTCAAGCCTCTGCCCCGTCTGCTGGCATCCGTGAATGTCCTCGCGGATGACGTGAGCCTCCTCTCGGAGTCCATGAACATCTGCCTGAAGCTGTGTAAACTCTGCCCGTGTGACCAGCTCTGCGGGCTCCTCATCTGCACCAGCAGCCTCTGGGCGCTCCCTCCACGCAAATGCCCCCTGACTAAACTCAATCCCTGCCAGTGATAATTGGAGGGTGCCAATTTGATCATACTCTTTGGATAGGTGTTTGATCTGACCACCGGTGACACGAATACCAAATCGTAACCGAAAAAACTCAATCAACATGTGGCAAAAGGGCATATAAATTTTCCCACTGACACTCTGAGAGAAATGACAGATTGAGGTAAACACATGCAATGACACATCTATGTCCAAATGTCTCTCAAGTGCATACATCATTACTAAGTGAGGCAATCTAATCCTTGCCCTTCCCTTAGTAACAATAGGTAGGATGCATTCTATCACAATTTTATACAGGACATGGCTAAAAGGTCGCATGGGCTTAGCATCAAAAGTGCGTTCAGATTCATGCCTATGTCTTCTAAAGTAGTGTAGATGAATCTGATCAATGGTAAGGTTTTCAAACTCAAGTGGCTCAATGACATTAGGAAAATATGTGTTAACATTGTTAGATGCCCGACATTCCAAAAAACTAGCTAAGCTCATGGGTGTGAAAGGAATGGTTACCCCGGCTACTTTTGACTCATAGACACTATTATCTGAATCAATACAAGTTAAATTTGCATAGAATTCCTTGCACAAATCAATGTTGACATCATGTTGACAATAGACCAATTGCTCTATACCGAAGTGAGTCACCATCGCAGTAATTTGTGGGGCTTTTTCCTCAAAATAGGCTTTGTTAATATATCGACAGGGTAACTCAACAAACTCATTTTCTTCGAACCTCTTTTTGCACTCCCGGCTCCTAAATAATGACTCTTCTGGAGCTTGGGGACCCGGTCGGGATGAACTCTCACCCCTAGATCGCTTAGATACAACCCTAACACACCAAACACATGCATGCATACCAAGGAACCCCCCAAAAAGAGAAAACATCAAAGAACACATACACAAAAACCATATTAGTGTTAATGCAAAGTCTAAATAGAGAAATGAACTTTAAACGCTATACCTCTTGGCTCTTTGCATTGTGATTCTTGAGAATCTCGTGTGTTGACTTGAAGAGAGGTTTTCAACAAAACCTAGAGTTAGATCGGAGTGAAAGGAGACCTTAGGGAAGAGTTTTAGAGCTTTGGAGGGGCTTAGGACGCAAGAGGAGTTGAGAGAAGGTGAAAATCGCCGGGAGAGATCAACCAAAACCCTAGGTTTGGCTCTCCACGGCGCGCTTTTTCTTTTATAGAGACCGCGACCCAGTCGACTGCCCTTGGGGCAGTTGACTAGGCAACCCCGTAATTACATTCTGTGAGCTTGGCCAGTCAACTGGCTTCCAGCCAGTCGACTGGTTTCTGATAGTCGAAATTCCAGAATTTCAGCCCGAATTTCAGAAATGCACTAGTAATTCCATAAATTTCCAAAAATTCTGAAATTTTACGAGGACATTTGTGAATTCTATATTCATTTGGGAAAAATATAATTTCAGTGAAAGTCATCCCAAATCCCTAGTTTGGTACAAACTCCTAGTTTTTCTAAAAATGTATTATAGAACTCTTCCCAAGAGTTCTAGTTTGGACCTCACATTGATGTTACTTCCCATAATCATCAATAGTACAGTCATAGCATCAAGTTATATAGCATTTAGGCATTAAAATCGATTTGTCTTATTTAAAACCTTAATTTCACCTATTTCACCAAAATTTTCCCTTTTAGTGTGCCAATTTTCTAGGGTTAAGACTATCCTTAGCCTTTCAACCCTCTTGACACACTCTATAGTCCTCCTCACTCTCCTATAAGGAAACCACCTGAGATCCATTGACCATGGAGCCCACGTTGATCTCTAGAGCTCTCCCTTGAGCTCCTAGCCCTGATTACTTCCCTAGGCAACTCTTCTACAACTGCAAGACCACACTGATGCTCTTCCGGTGCTTCTTGACTTTCCTTTATCACTCTCTTAATCCTATAGACCTTTTTCTTGGTCAATTTCTTTTCCCTTCCTTCAAATGACTTTTCGTTGCTATTCTTGACTTTTTCTCTACCATAGTTGTAGGGCATCCTTGAATATGACATTTCATCAAACCTAGCCCTCTTAGGATGGTGTTCTAGACCCGGTCTATCATTTCTAAGATTTTGGTCCTTTGGTATCATCTTTAATTTTGCGGACCCTTGAATGATTCTATCAAGGTTTTGTTCTAACTTATCAAGTTTTGCTCTCAACATTTGATTTTCCTTTTCTAGCTTCTTAATCTTAGGACCACTAGATCTAATATTATCATTTCTAGGTCTATCTATTTTTCTAAGCATATTTCCCTTTCTCTTAGGATTTATCCTTTGGTCCTTAGTCCTAGGAACCCTAGATTTATCATGCATCACAGAGTTTATGGTGTTTTGGCATACAAAATGGTTTCTATTCCTATCATGATATTTAAAGGCAAAAACACGCATGGGCAAGCAAGTGTTATCAATTCTATCATTCATACAAGCATTTTGAGTATTAATTGAAAATTTTGAAGCATAAGTAGGCTTAGCGGTTACCTCCCTTACCCTTGGAGCTCCCCCTTGATGAATGCTCTTCTTCCTTTGCTCTTTCTCCCATTTCCTAAGGTGCTCCATCTTCTTGAGCTCTCCACTTCTTGCACACTTTGTATGATAGTGCCCGAGCTCCCCGCATGTGAAACACCGAATTCATTTTCTTTTGCTTTGTATTTTCTCATTTCTACAACCCACATTAGATTTAATTTGAAAGGACTTGGGCTTCGAGATTACCTCCTTTTTACCTAGTGGGCACTTATCCTTGTAGTGCCCCTTTTTGTTGCAACCAAAGCATACAATATGCTCTTTTGATTTAGCTTTGGTGGAGATGGAAGTCGTCTCTTGCTCTTGTGAGGATGGAGGTCTCTCCTCCCCCTCAACCCTTGATGATAATTCTTCCTCTTTTTCTCTTGATGAGGTACATGGTTCCTCACTTGATGACAAGGGCAAAATCTCATTTTGATCCTCTTGGATTATTGTACTTGCTTCTTTGGATATTTCGGCTACTTGAGCATGTGAGGGGTTCTTGTGAAGTTCTTCCAACTTATTCCACAATTCGCATGCATTTGAATATTTCCCTACACCACTCAACACATGATTAGGCAATATATTAATCAAAATGTTTATTACCTTGTCATTGGCCCTAGCTTGTTCTTGTTGTTCACTTATCCAATATCTAGGACGAAGCTTTTTGCCGTGCTTGTCCTTGGGAATTTCGAATGGGTCTTCAACGGTCATTCTACACTCCCAATCCATCCCGAGCCAATTCTTCATTCTATCTTTCCAATAGTCAAAATTCTCTTGCTCGTATGATGGTGGTGAGTTGATATCTTCACCCAACTTGTCATCCATGACTCTTTTCCCTCTAGCAAGTGCTCCCTCGGCGGTTAGTCCGATGAAGAGCGGTCCTTGCTCTGATACCAATTGTTAGGATCGATACCCTAGCTAGAGGGGGGGGGGGTGAATAGCGGTTTGTCGATTCTCTTTACTCTACAAGATTGTTAGCGCAGCGGAAATACAAATAAAAACAATAATAACAAAGAAACAATGCTAACAAACCGATTTTAGTTGGTATCCACCCCGGCCGGGTGACTAATCCAACAATCCTTCGGTGGATCACTCCCCGGATAACCTCCGGCTAGCCCGCGTCGCTCCTTGTGGGTGGAGAAACCTCGCCACAACACCTCGGACACTATCTGGGCACAAAAGACTACTAACACGCTTTACCCAAGCGAGTTTCGTCAAGAAGCAAGGTAAGAAACGAGCCCCTTTAAATAGGGCTCGAATCTGAAACAGCCGCTACCAGTCGACTGCCCAAATGGCAGTCAACTGGTCCCACTCAGATTCGACCGTTACAGCATAACGTTCAAATTCTGGCCAGCTGTTCCAGTTGGTACCAGTCGACTGCCCCAGGGCCAGTCGACTGGTCCGAGACCTAAGCCTAGGGTTTCTCTCCGAGTACAACTCTCTCCGCACTCAAACCCTCCCGGCTTATCCCCTGAGTATACACACACATACTCAGACCCTTACAACTCAGTTGACTCTTCACCAGCAGTCTTGACTGTTGCCTTCACGCCTTCTTCATCTTTGACCCTCGTCCCTCGGATGCGCACGCAAGCCTCCAGCTTGCCTCCATGCCACCCTTCACGTACGTCTCGAAGTCCGCGTCCCTCGGCTCATCATCTCCGCTATCCATGGTCCCTCGGATACGCACGTAAGCCTCCAGCTTACCTCCATGCCATCCTTCTCCTGAAGACGTCAACCAAGTCCACATATACCTGTACACCTGCACACTCATGTACATATGTGAGAACAACACAAATCCTAACTTAACCATTTTGCCCACACATCAAAATATCATGATCCTCCAGATCATCTCAGGGCCGATTGCCCCAACATGCTCCTCTAGAGAGGTTGCACCTAACTTATTATGTGCCAGAGGACCATATTCTGATTGTGCCTAACGGGAATGGATCGCCTAGACCAGCCTCCACCAGGATGTGACTTTCTTCTGGAACCATTTACTTAGTGGCCTCCGCTTCCCTATTTATTCCTTCTTCCTTGACATCATTGACTATTTCCGCACTCCACTCTCTCAATTGGACCCCAATTCTTTTTGTATTCTTTGCGAGATGGTTATACTCTTTCACTTGTATCACTTTCTTCTCTCCTCTCATCTCTTCCACAGCTTCTTCTACCCCAAACAGGTGAAAGAGGGGGGTTTTCTTCTTTTCAAACCACACAAGCCAAGGGCTGATTAAGGGTATGTTGTTCTCACATAAGGGGTGGAAACCATAGTTCTTTTACATCCGGCTTCCCTAGGGCATGTTGGCCCCTCTTTGGTGGCAAAAGGAGCTACCGACCCAGCCTTTTATGAGGGATATTCACCAGGAGAGAGGGTACTCTAGAGCCCACCCATAGCTTGCAGACTTGAGCTTTGATAGCAACTCCTTGCTTGAGGAAGGCGTGCTGCACTGCTTTGGCCTATGTCCCATCCGAGCCATTTTGACACAATCTTTTGGAAGACTTCTATTTGAGCGGTGACATCGACGTCTGACTGAGCGTTATATTTCATTGTGCAGCCGAGATCATGTTATGGGCAGTTTTGAACCGGTTGACTTGGCGTTCCGAGGCAGAGTTGGCGGCTCGAGGAGCGGAGATTATCGACCTTACTCGAGAGGTCAAGGCTTCAGTCCCTGCAAGGAGAAGCCCCGCTCTAGTTGCTACGCCACCGCGGGCTACCCGTTCCGAAGAGGAGTCAGACGAAGAGGAGTCCCCTTCTCCCCTTCAGATATCATGCAAGAGGAAGCGATATCCTCAAGAGTCCTCCTGCCCTGGCATGTCTTCTGAGGCCCCTGTGCCTTCCTAGGTGGCAGCTCCTGAGGGAGCCTTCCCACTGCATATTCACCTGTCATCGTCCCCTCTTGAGATAGGGGACATATTGGGTGGATTGTCTCCTTCCCCGGGGGCTCCTTTTATAGAATTGCCTCCACTCCACCTGGGCCTACCTCAGCTAGACCTGGCCCAATCCAACCCGCCCCGATTGAATCTGTCCCTGCCAGAGCTGCAGCTAGTCTCCGCTGAAGTTCTCGCGGAACCGACTATTTCGCTTCCTTCTACTCTTCCCTTAGTTTGCCGGGAAGGGGTTGAGGCTGGCCCCTCCCAGCTATCGGAAGGAATCTATTGGGGCAATCGACCCAAGTATGATCTAGAGGATCATGGTTTTGATGTGTGTGGTTAATATGATTAAGTTAGGGTTTGTTGTTGGACTAATATGTGTATGTGAGTGTGCAGGTTTATAGGTACACATAGACTTGGTTGGATGCCTTCAGGTGAAGGGTGACATGGAGGCAAGCTGGAGGCTTGTGTGTGCATTCGAGGGACCATGGATAGCAGGGGCGATGAGCCGAGTGACGCGAACTTCGAGGCATACGTGAAGGATGACATGGAGGCAAATTGGAGGCTTGTGTGCGCATTCGAGGGACGAGGGCCGAAGACGAAGAGGGCGTGAAGGCAACAGTCGAGGCTGCTGGTGAAGAGTCGACCAGGTTGTGAGGATCCGAGTGTGAGTGATTGTACTCAGGGACTAAGCCGGGAGGGTTCCAGTGCGGAGAGAAATGTATTCGGGAAGGGTAACCCTAGGCTTAGGGAAGGACCAGTCGAGCAATCGACTGGTATGGCTAGTGATTCGAACGTTGGCTGTAACGGTCGAATCTGAGTGGGACCATTCGACTGCCCCTGGGGCAGTCGACTAGTAGCGGCCAGTTAGTACTCGAGCTATATTTAAAGGAGCTCATTTAAGGCTACTGTTCTTTACGAAATCTGCTTGGATAGAGTGGATTAATAGCCTTTCTAGTTCAGATAGTGTCCAAAGGTTGTGGCGAGGTTTCTCCACCCACAAGGAGCTACGCGATTTAGCCGGAGGTGCTCCGGGGAATCATCCACTGACGGATTAGGGATCATCCACCTTACGTGCAGCCGTGGAGTAGGAGTTTTTTCTCCGAACCACGTAAATAGGTGTGTTCCTTGTTGTTAGTTTTGTTTTTAGTTTTTGTTTCTGCTTGCACACTAACAATTGTAGGAAGAAAACCGAAAGTTGCTATTCACCCCCCTCAAGCAAGACGAACACGATCTAACAAGTGGTATCAGAGCGAAGGACCGCTCTTGTTGGAATAACCACCAAAGGAGCACAAGCTAGAGGAGAAAAATGATGGAAGACAAGTTGGGGGATGATATCAATACACCACCATCCTACGATCATGAAGACTTTGATTATTGGAAAACAAGGATGAGGACTTGGCTTGGAATGGAGTGGGAGTGCATAATGGTGCTAGAAGAGCCCTTTGAAATTCCAAGAGACAAGCACGGGAAGAAGCCTCACCATAGATATTGGACTAAAGAGCAACAAGAACAATCTAGGACAAATGAGAAGGTAATTAGTATATTAGTAAATATGTTGCCTAATAATGTGTTGAGTGGTGTAGGTGAATATAAAAGTGCACATGAGTTGTGGAGCAAGTTGGAAGAATTTCATAAAAACCCTACCCGAGCTCAAATAGTGGAAGAGCCCAAAGAGGTAAGTTCAATGGTTCAAGAAGACAATGAAGAAGAAGAATTGCTCATTTCATCAAGTGAAGTGGAAGAAGAAAGTGAGAGATCATCCACTTCATCAAGAGAAGAAGAAGAGGTGTCAACTTCAAGAATTGAGGGGGAGGAGAGACCCTCATCAATATTGGAACAAGAAAAAGCTCCAACCTCCACCAAAGCAAAATCAAAAGAGCACATCATATGCTTTGGATGCAACAAGAAGGGGCACTACAAGGACAAGTGTCCACAAGGTAAAAAGAAGGTAATCTCTAAACTCAAGTCCATTAATTTAAAATCTAATGTGGGTTATAGGGAAAAGAAAGAAAAGAAACACATTAGGTGCTATACTTGTGGGGAGCTAGGACATTATCACACTCAATGTCCAAGAAAAGGAGAGCTCAAGAAGATGGAGCACTTAAGAAGATGGGAAAAAGAAAAGAGGAGAAGCTCACATCAAGGGGGAGCTACAAGGGTAAGGGAGGTAATATCTAACTTTACTTATGCTGCAAATGCTTTTATAAATGCTAGAAATCATAATGATTGTTTACCCATGTGTACCTTTGGATTCAAATATCATGATAGAAATAGAAATACTATTGCATGCCAAAATACCAAAGAATCTATGTTTCATGATAAACTAGGGTTTCTAGACCTAAGGATCAAGACATTAACCCTAAGAAAGGGAGACACATGCCTAGGAAAATGGATAGATCTAGGGATGATCAAAATAGGCATGGTGATACTAAGGTTAGGAATTTAGAGAAGGAAAATCAAGTTTTAAGAGCAAAACTTGATAAATTAGAAAAGAACCTAGATAAACTCATTAGGGGTCCAAGGGAGTAAGCATGAGGCCAAATGACCAACACCTTAGAAGTGGTAGGTCGGAACTAGGATACCACCCTAGGAAGTCAAATGTTAGTAAAATGTCATATTCAAGGATGTCTTATGCTTATGGTAAAGAAAGGGTCAAAAATGGTAAGGAAAAGTCATTTCAAAAGAAAAAGAAGGATTTGACCAAGAAAAAGATGTATAGAGTTAAAAGAGTGATAGTTGAAGGTCAAGAAGCACCGGAGAAACACCGGTGTGACCTTGCAATTGTAAGTGAGTTACCTAGGGAGGTAACTAGAGCTAGGAGCTCAAGGGAGAGCTCTAGGAGTCAAAATGGGATCCATGGTCAATAGATCTCAAGAGGATTTCTCCTAGGAGATTAGATGGACTATGAAATGTGCCAAAGGGGTTGGAAGACTAAGGCGAGTCTTAATCCTAAGGAATTGACACATTAAAAAGAGTTTCATGAAGAATAAGAGGGAAATATGAACATATTGGGAGAAAATTGGTTTTTAATGTATAAATGTCATATAACTCAGTGCTAGGAATGTATTGTGATTAGGCATTGGATGATACATCAAGGAAAGGCCAAAATTAGTACTTTTGGATAAGTTTCAATGACACAATTTAGATATTTTTGAATTTTATACCAATCTTGGGATCTGGAGTAGATTTGTTTGAAAACATATTTGTCCCAATTAGACATAGACTCCACAAATCTCTCCATGAAATTTCAGATTTTTTGAAGATTTATGGAATTAATTAGGCATTTCTGAATTTGGGACTAAAATACTGAAATACAGGTACCAGTCGACTGGTTCAAAACCAGTCGACTGATCTAGTGTAAACTCGAAATTGGGAAATTCAAATTATCAGTCGACTGCCCCAGGGGCAGTCGACTGGTATGCGGGGTTTTAAGTAAGAACAGTCGCGCGGGGGTGGCCAAAACCTAGGGTTTTGCGTGCCACCCCCTGCGAGATCTTCCTCTCCCCGACCTCCTCTTCGGTTCTAAGGCCCTCCCACATCCTAGAAACACTCTCCTAGTCTCCTCCATCTCCGATCTACATCTAGGGTTAGAGAAAATCCCTCTTTGGAGTCAACCAACATCACTATTCATCATGGAACGCCCCAAGAAAAGGATGGCACATAAGAAGAAAGTGGGTGAGGGGTCATCCCGCCAAGGACAAATAGATCTGGAGGGACCTCGGTTTAGGTCCGAGGAGTGTCAAAAGGTGTTTGAGAATGCGACATTCATATTAATGGATTGCTGCTATCTCAATCGATCCTACTTCCAGGAGATTCCCTACATCATAGAAATCATTGCATATTTCGGGTTGGAGCAACTGGTTTATTGCCAACACTTCATCAATTTCGACCTGTGTAAAGAATTCTACGCCAACCTTACATCCACTAATGCCCAAAACATGATATATGAGTCAATGGTCCAAGGGATCACCATTCCGTTTACAACTGATGTGTTACGATCATTCTTAAGGTGTAATGTGTCAAATAGTCAGTTCCCATGCTTCCACACCGTTGCTGACCCTTTAGATTTGCCGGGTGTTACCAAAGATCAGATTCACCGACATTATTTTGGTAGACCTCGATGTCCTAGAGACCGAATTTTTGAAGCAAAAAACATGAGTCCAATGAGTAATTTTTTGTGTCCAATGAGTAATTATTTTGGTAGACCTCGATGTCCTAGGGACCTCCTCCTCCTCTTCTAGGTGATGACATGCAGTAGAGTTGATTTGATGACTTGAGTATTGAGAGTGTTTTACTTAGATGTTATTTTTATCTCTCAAACACTGTTTCATTCTGGGAATGTAATATTTTGACTCTGAATTTTCCGATCAAGAGAGATAAGTCGAATCTGAATTTTTCAGAGACGCATCGAAAGCATAAAATGGCAAAGTCTTTTGAAGACTTATTGGACGAATTAAATGAGTTTAATTCGTATGGTTTTAGCTTGGGTTTGGCCGGCCAAAGAGGGTCCCCACCCTCTTTGTTTGGCCGACCACAACAAAAGGGAAAAATCCAATTTTTGGTTCAAATTATAAAATAAACCGAGCGTGGTTTGTTTTATAAAATTATGGATAAAGAAATTTATATAAAGAAATTTATATAAAGAGATTTATTTTTCATGGAAATTAAAATGAACCATGGATTGGTTTATATTATTTTATAAAATCAATAATGGATTGATTTACCATGATAAAGAAATTTATATAAAGAAATTTATATAAAGAAATTTCTTTCCATAAGAAAAGGGAGACATGGTTGTTTTTATCATAAATTAAATTATGATAAAAACTTGGCATGATGGAATAATTCATAGAAAAATTTATATGATAAATTTCTTATGAAAATTTATTCCATAAAAAAAAGACTTGGCGATTGAGAGACTACTATATAAAGGAACCAAGGCAAGACTTGGAAATTAATCTAAGAGATCTAGAAGCCTTCTCTCTCTCTCCTTCTCTCCCTCTCCCTCCTCTAGTGCCGCCGACCCTAAAAGGAGGACCCCTTTGTTGCCGTGAGCTTCATCCACCAAGCAGCTGCCGAAGAAGAAGAAGAAGCGGGCGCAACTCCTTCCTTCCTCCCGGAATCTTGATTCCGTTCTTCGCTTGGTGGTTAGTCTTCCCATCTCTCTCTTGGTATTCTTGTTGCGTTCTCAGAGAATCTAGTAGTTCATGAAACTCGTGGCTTTGCGAAGTCATCCCGAAGATTCTCGGCGTGGACGCGAATAGAGGCTCCAAGGGACGCTTACGGTTGGATCTCGTCCCTTTCTTCGAGTTACGCGAGGTAACAAGTAAATTAGTTTACGTTTCTGCAAAATTTTAAATATATGATCATGTCTACACAACATAAGGTTGCATGCTTAGATGTGTGGTTAAATAATTTGAGAAATTATTTATGCTAAACCTTCCGCTGCACGTAATTAATTTTAAAATTACGAACCCGTATCCATGTCAACATGCACCCGGTCCCGACAGGACTAACCGCTAAAAGAGCAAAGGCGATAGAGAAAAATGGATTCCGAAGGTCCGCAAGGATGGGATACTTGAATCCCACCTTCATAAGATCGAAACGACTTCGATTATTGGAGGAAGCGGTTGGAGACTTGTTCCAAATGGACTGGGACCATTGGACCGCATTGAAGGTTCCGTTCGAAGATCCAACGGACAATAAGGGGAAACACCTTCGACCTCGATATTGGACAGAGGATCAAAAGGAGGAAGCGGAGGCGGATAAGGAGGTAACAAGAATTGTTTTAAATTTATTACCTTATTATATTATATCCCGTGTAGGTGAGTATAATAATGCTTATGAGCTATGGAGAAAGGTGATAGCTCTACACGAAAATTCTACACAAGGACATGGAGTGGAGGAGTCCAAGGATAAGGGCTCATTGGTCCAAGAGAAGGAGAAGGATCAATCGAAAGTTGAATCAAGTTCAACATCCAAAGAGAAGGAGGAAGTGGAATCGTCCACATCCTCAAGTGAGGAAGAAGAAGAGTAATCCAAGGTGAAGGAGAACTTGGAAGTGATAGGTTGTATAACCGAGGTATGGCTCGGCGGGTTTCCTAAGCAACCACGAGGTCGATCATGAGAGACCTCTCTATGATTACGGATGAAAATTTAATTCGAATAGAGACCCGTCTCCCAAACGACCGTCTCGTCATCGTATCAATTGATTCAAGTCACAACTTAGCTAAACTCATGAGTAAGGCCTTGTAACTTTCCGAATCAAGTGACCGCGAAAGAGATGATTAATGAATCGCCAATTTTTGTGTTTATTTATCGGGGTCCATGACACAATTAATTATCAATATTAATTAGAAACTAATTAAACCATGATAATTAATTAAGAGCATACATGCAATAATAAAAATCACATGAAATAACCAAGAAAATAAGAAGAGCCAAAGAGAGGTATACCTCGTCTTTTACCTCGCAGTCTTCTACCGTATGTCCCTCCCCTCTTGGACATCGTGTGGGCAATGAGTTACCAAGACGTGGAGTCACCAAGACTTCAAATTAATCACCTTTTCTTCTTCTTCTCTATGCACCAACAAACCCTAATGCTAGGGTTTACCCGCCGACCACCTATCTTCCTCACCTCCTTGCGCCACCGGCCACCTCAAGCTCCCAAGGTTCTCCAGCCACTGTTGGTGCAGTTTGCACTAACGGTCAAACTCGAGTTTTGATGTATGACAAAGTGGTTAAAGTTAGGGTTATTGGTTTTTAACCTCTTTACTAAGTGTGCAGGGTTGAAAGACTTAGGACCAGACACCAGGCTGAAGTCCAGGATGGTTGAGTCCTGGCGGGAAGTCCAGTTGGGTCCGCGGGACCTGACAACTGGCTGAAGACCAAGTTGGTTGAGACTTGGCAGGAAGACCAGGGTGGTTGAGCCTTGGCAGGAAGTCCTGGTGGGTCAAGAAGTCAAGTAAAGCTGCACAAAGGGTAAATGAGGTAAGTCACTGGAGGAGCGAACTAGTGAGGACGAGTCCATTTATGGGACTTTAGGCGCGGTCCAATTTAGACCCATTTGGGTGATCTAAGTTGAGGCCTGGTTAGATCCTGGTCTAGGAGACAGGGTCTAATTAACTATGAATATATTTTACTCCAATATATTTGATAACATTATTTTACAGGGTTTGTTTGATATATGGACTAAGCTACAAAACACTTCTTGTGTAAATTAAGTCCTATCCATTTTGTTTAATTACTTAGTTACATCTTATTTAATTGTTTATTAATTCATGCTTTGTTCGGTGAAGCATGAGGATAGAAACAAATCTCCTTTGAATTAATTTTTAATTTGCTAAAACTTGTTCACTTCTTGTTAAATTAATTCCTATCCATTTTGTTACATCTTATTTAATTGTTTATTAATTCATATTTTTCGGTGAAGCATGAGGATAGAAACAAAGTCTCCTTTGAATTAATATTTAATTGCTAAAACTTGTGAAGCCACGTGAGGATAAAATCTGATTGTGCCGCTTCAAATATTGGATAAGGAGTACACGTGAATAGGATCTGGATGAGACCCAAAAAGCTCGAGAGCCCCTCTATAAAAAGCCTTGTTGTAGAGCTTGAAGAAGGATCGAAATATTTTTCTGAAAAAAAAGGCTTTTCAAGTGCTCTCTCTTCCAAACTCTCCTGCTGCGGTCCAAGCTACGACGTGTTCATGTTTGATCGCTGCTGGAACTTCAACCCCAACATCTGAGCCCATCTAGGAGATCTTCTAAGTTGTTGGGTAACGCAATTTTTATTTCCTGCATTTAATTACTTGAAAGTGTGGGGTTGTCACACTTTCAATTCTTTTGTACTCGCCTACTCTATCGGGGTTTACCGGTAGAGAGTTTTAATGGATTGACCAACGGAAAGGTCCGAGGGACCTGGGCCTTCGAGTAGGAGTCGCCGAAGGCTCCGAACGAAGTAAAACTACCTGTGTCGTTTGTATTGGTTTTTCGTTTGTGTTTTGTTTTTTTCGCTGTGCACGCTTTTTAAAGCGCTCTAATTTTTTAAAAGTCACGTGATTCACCCCCCTCTCACGTGCATCGATCCTACAAGTGGTATCAGAGCCTGGTACGCTCTGTATCGGTGCAACCACCATAAGAGCCGGGGGAAATGCAGTTCTTTTTTTCGATTTTTTGTTTTTCGCTACACATGATCTAAATTAGGTATTGTTGCCTAGATTTGGATTATTTTTTTGCTCGTTTGACTTTACTCGAATTTGGTGCAACACCATTTCGAGTCGCTCTTTCTCTTTCTTCTCCTTTTCCTACCACACTACTAATCCAAGACCTAGTCTTGGGACAAGTTTTTGTGTGGTCTATTTCAGATGGCTCAAGGTGAAGGGTTTAGCACTGCCTGTCCTCCACTCTTCAATGGGGAAGACTTTCCTTACTGGAAACGAAGAATGGAGGTGTACCTAAAGACAGACATGGATCAATGGTTTGCGGTGCAATCTGGCTACGAACCACCAATGGACGAGGGAAATAATGCACCACTGAAGCCTGACAGATGGAACCTTGATATGAAGAGAAAGACCCAGACTGAGTACAAGGCGCAGAACACCCTCCAGTGCGGACTAACAAAAGAGGAATTGAACTGTATCAGCCCAACTGAATCTGCCAAAGAGCTCTGGGACAAACTGATTGAACTACATGAAGGCACCTCTGATGCAAAGGTAACAAAAAGGGATTTACTTTTAAATAAGTTATTTAACATAAAAATGCATGAAGGAGAATCTGCAAGCCAACTTCACGCCCGGATCAAGGACATACTAAATGGACTCCACCTAATCGGGCATAAACAAGAAAACAGAGACATCATAAGGTATGCTTTAAATGCGTTCCCTAGAAATTCACTATGGGCATCTATTATAGATGCTTATAAAATTTCTAGGAACCTTTCTAAAATTAATTTAGATGAATTGTT
>JAGFNQ010000318.1:158198-234975 GCA_024364735.1 Boesenbergia rotunda | reverse complement strand
TAAATGCTTGTCAACAAGGAAAACAAACTAGGTCAACCCACAAACCAACTAATCAAACTCAAACCAAGTCAATTCTGGAATTAATTCACCTAGACCTATTTGACTCACATGGGGTTAAATCAATTAATGGGAACCTATACTGCCTAGTAATTATAGATGACTATTCAAGATTTACCTGGGTAAAATTCTTAAAAAATAAAGATGAAACTTTTGATACACTCACTCAATTTTGTAAATTAACAGAAAATGAAAAAGGGATTAAAATCAAAAGACTTAGGAGCGATAATGGTGGAGAATTCAAAAATCACAAATTTAATCAATTTTGTCTAGAAAATGGCTACCATCACGAATTCTCTTGCCCTAAAACACCTCAACAAAATAGAGTTGTAGAAAGAAAAAATAGAACACTACAAGAAGCAGCTAGAACAATGCTAGATGAATACAACTCACCTAAATACCTTTGGGCTGAGGCTGTTAGTACAGCTTGTTATGTACAAAATAGAATAACTATAATTAAAAACCTAGAAAAAACCTCCTTTGAAATCTATTATAACAAACAACCTAACATTAAATACCTTAAAGTATTTGGATGTAAAGTCTATATCTTAAATACTAGAGATCACTTAGGAAAATTTACTTCTAAGGTTGAGGAAGGTATCTTTGTAGGTTATTCCCTTACTAGTAGAGCCTATAGAGTTTATAACAAAATTACCCTAAAAATTGAAGAAACTACAAATGTAAAATTTGATGAAAAATCTGACCCAAATAACTCTGATCAAACCACCTACCAACCAATTGACTTTGTTAGATCCAGTACTAACCTTGATGAAAGGCCAATTGAGGACCAAAACGATGATCTAACTGAACCCACACCTGAAACTGAACCTAACCAACCCAGAACTGTTCGAGTTAGCTCAGCCCACCCAACTGATCAAATCATAGGTGATCCAGAACTAAGGGTTCAGACTAGATCAACCTTTAGAAATTTTAGTCAGATAGCTCTGATTTCCAAAATTGAACCTAAGTCTATAGAAGAATCCTTACTTGACCCTGATTGGATCATTGCCATGCAAGAGGAGTTAGCTCAATTTGAACGTAGTCAAGTCTGAGATTTAGTACCCTTACCTAAAAATAAAAAGTTTATTGAAACCAAATGAGTTTTTCGAAATAAACTTAATGAACAAGGTGAAACAGTAAGAAATAAGGCTAGGCTAGTAGCTAAGGGGTTTAGCCAAGTAGAAGGTCTTGATTATGATGAAACCTATGCCCCTGTAGCTAGACTTGAATCCATTAGAATGCTCTTAAGTTATGCAGCCCATAAGGGATTTAAGCTTTATCAAATGGATGTTAAGTCAGCCTTCCTAAATGGCCTAATTAAAGAAGAGGTTTATGTAGGTCAACCCCCTGGTTTTGAAAGCTTAGAACACCCTGACTATGTCTTTAGACTTAAGAAAGCCCTATATGGACTTAAGCAAGCACCTAGGGCCTGGTATGAAAGACTGTCTAACTACTTAGTTTCAAAAGGTTTTAACCAAGGCAAAATTGACCCAACACTATTTGTTAAAACCCTAAAAAATGATATTTTTGTAGCCCAAGTATATGTAGATGATATAGTATTTGGCTCAACTAACTCAGACTTTTTACAAGATTTCATAACAATAATGG
The DNA here is from genome assembly GCA_024364735.1 of Boesenbergia rotunda. Classification (NCBI taxonomy): domain Eukaryota; kingdom Viridiplantae; phylum Streptophyta; class Magnoliopsida; order Zingiberales; family Zingiberaceae; genus Boesenbergia; species Boesenbergia rotunda. Next base: position 233,310 of record JAGFNQ010000318.1, on the reverse strand, counting down.
AAACTGAATTTGAAATGAGTTTAGTAGGTCAATTAACTTTCTTTTTAGGGCTACAAATAAAACAGACCAGTGAGGGTACCTTTGTCTATCAACAAAAATACACAAAAGAACTACTTAGAAAATTTGGAATGGATAATACAAAAGAGATTAAGACACCAATGGCTACCAATCAAACTATAGATAGTGACCCAAAAGGCAAACCTGTTGATCTTAAGTACTATAGAAGTGCTATAGGAAGCCTACTTTACTTAACTGCAAGTCGACCTGATATTCTTTTTGCAGTTAGTATGTGTGCTAGGTATCAAACATGTACTAAAGAGTCACACCTAACCCTAGTTAAAAGAATATTTAGGTACCTTAAAGGAACAGAAAGATTAGGAATTTGGTACCCTAGAACATCCCAGTTTGAGCTTATTGGATATTCTGACTCAGACTATGCTGGCTGTAAATTAGACAGAAAAAGTACCAGTGGTGGATGCCAACTTCTAGGACCCTCACTAGTTAGTTGGTTTAGTAGAAAACAACACTGTGTTGCCCTATCCACCACTGAAGCTGAGTACATAGCTATGGGTGAGTGTGTAACCCAACTACTCTGGATGATGCATACCCTAAAGGACCTTCACTTAGATTTTAAACAAGTTAAAATTTTTATAGATAACCTAAGTTCAATCAATTTAACCAAAAACCCAATCCACCACTCTAGGACCAAACATATAGAAATCAAACACTATTTTGTTAGAGATCATGTAAATAAAGGAGAAATTGAACTTAACCATGTTGAATCTAAGTCTAACCTAGCTGATATATTTACCAAACCACTTCCTGAATCTGAATTTAGCAACTTAAGAAGGTTAATAGGAATGTGTGTTATAGACTAGGACTGACCTGATAAGCTTAAGTTGACTTTTGGTTTAACTAATTAAGCTTGTGAGTTTAAAAACATGGATTTTTCAAACTTGTTTTTCAAAAGTTTATTGTCGTTCAAAATTTAACTTAAACACGGACTTTTCAAACTTGTTTTTCAAGAACTTTATTGTCTTTCAAAATTTGATTTTCAAAACTGGCAGACTTAGCCTAAGCTTGACCCCAAGAATTGCATGAACCTATAGATTTAGGTAGCCGCATCTCACAAAACACATTAAGATTAACTTGTTTGTGTTTGCAGAAACATAGAACGGTTGTGAGATGCATAGGATACTGCCTGGACTTCCGAATGCTTAAGTCAGTGCATCACAGTAAGTCTGGGCGTAAAATACCAACATTACAGTGATCAAGTCAAGTAGTCTTGCACTAAAATCTGAGCTAGACATTATTACTTGACTTGACTAACCCAGTGAACACTACTATCATCTAGATAGTTAGTCAGTAACTAGGGTTAGACACATGAAAAGGGACCACAATCATTACTTGGTCCAGGGGGAGCAGAGGTCAAAATACTTTTTCAAAATGTCATTTTTGACAAAACACATTTGAAAATTTTGATAAAAGTTGATAAAGATTGAGAGGGAGTTCCAGCTAATCCCTAAAAATATTTTTTTTTGATTAAGAGTGATATTATATTTTCTGAAAAAAAATCTTTTTTGAAAGAAATTTTTTTTTTGAAAGCTAAGTTAATAGATTTAAGACTAGTTTTTTTTCTAACACTTAGCCTATATTTCTACTCCCTTAAACTTGTTATGCTTATATCTTTTTTGATGAATGACAAAGGGGGAGAGTAGGGTAAAAGGGTTAGAAAATTGCAAACAGCATACTTATTTCACATTTATTTACCTCTGCTTTCTTGTGTGCTGCAACTTTCATACCTATGCTTGTGTTATATTGTTTGCATGTTTATGCAAGTTCATATCTGCTGTTTTTTTCTAACTTTAACCTGAGTTGTCAATACATCAAAAAGGGGGAGATTGTTGGTGGTTTGCACTAACGGTCAAACTCGGGTTTTGATGTATGACAAAGTGGTTAAAGTTAGGGTTGTTGGTTTTTAACCTCTTTACTAAGTGTGCAGGGTTGAAAGACTTAGGTCCAGACACCAGGCTGAAGTCCAGGATGGTTGAGTCCTGGCGGGAAGTCCAGTTGGGTCCGCGGGACCTGACAACTGGCTGAAGACCAAGTTGGTTGAGACTTGGCAGGAAGACCAGAGTGGTTGAGCCTTGGCAGGAAGTCCTGGTGGGTCAAGAAGTCAAGTAAAGCTGCACAAAGGGTAAGTGAGGTAAGTCACTGGAGGAGCGAACCAGTGAGGACGAGTCCATTTATGGGACTTTAGGCGCGGTCCAATTTAGACCCATTTGGGTGATCTAAGTTGAGGCCTGGTTAGATCCTGGTCTAGGAGACAGGGTCTAATTAACTATGAATATATTTTACTCCAATATATTTGATAACATTATCTTACATGGTTTGTTTGATATATGGACTAAGCTACAAAACACTTCTTGTGTAAATTAAGTCCTATCCATTTTGTTTAATTACTTAGTTACATCTTATTTAATTGTTTATTAATTCATGCTTTGTTCGGTGAAGCATGAGGATAGAAACAAATCTCCTTTGAATTAATTTTTAATTTGCTAAAACTTGTTCACTTCTTGTTAAATTAATTCCTATCCATTTTGTTACATCTTATTTAATTGTTTATTAATTCATATTTTTCGGTGAAGCATGAGGATAGAAACAAAGTCTCCTTTGAATTAATTTTTAATTGCTAAATATTGGATAAGGAGCACACGTGAATAGGATCTGGATAAGAATCAAAAAGCTCGAGAGCCCTTCTATAAAAAACCTGGCTGTAGAGCTTGAAGGGATATCGAAATATTTTTATGAAAAAAGGCTTTTCAAGTGCTCTCTCTTCCAAACTCTCCTGCTGCGGTCCAAGCTACGACGTGTTCACGTTTGATCACTGCCGGAACTTCAACCCCAACATCTGAGCCCATCTAGGAGATCTTCTAAGTTGTTGGGTAACACAATTTTTATTTAAAACTACCTGTGTCGTTTGTATTGGTTTTTCGTTCGTGTTTTATTTTTTCCGCTGTGCAAGCTTTTTAAAGCGCTCTAATTTTTTAAAAAGTCACGTGATTCACCCCCCCTCTCACGTGCATCGATCCTACACCCTGTCTATTGATATCAAGTTTTCAGAAATTCAGATATGGGAGGTCCATCAGTAGGTTTTAATCAAAACCCACTGATATGGCTAAACTACTCCTATTGCATTGGTGATGTCTAATATATAGATGGTTGGACACCTAAAACATCATCTCCTACCTCTAACCTCTCTATTCATATGGAGTTTTGAGAAATCCAAATATCCTAGGTCCAGCAGTGGATTTTGGTGAAAACCCACTGATTGACATAAAAATCTCCTATTGCAATATAATTTATAATCATTAGAAGTTTGGACACCAAAAATACCATCTCCTAGCTCAACTTTAACTAGAACTATTTATATTTTTATTTAATTTACTTACATTTATCCAAGATTTGTTCAGACTCTCTATGCCCAAGGAGGGCCTGAACACATTTGTGTTCAGGGCCTCCTAGCGTGACTTCAGACCCTGCGTTTTAATCTAAAATTATGTGTTTTGATAGGTTTTTTTATATATTAATATATTTTTAAAATAGAAAAAAAATATGAGTCCACGTCGGGCCTGAAATCAAAAGATTTCAGGCCCAACGTGGGTCTGAAATAAAAATTTTCAGGCCCACGCTAGGCCTGAAATAAAAAATTTCAGGCCCACGCTGGGCCTGAAATATTTTTATTTCAGGCCCACACTCTGTTTTTTTTTTCAAAGAATCAGAATCACCTTTATAAGTTTGGCAAAGAAGGAAAGAAGTTGTGTGAGCTTCGAGAAGAAGATTTTTTTTCTTCTTTGTTATGTCAATTAGTTGGACAACACAGAGCCAATGTATACAATTAGTTGCCCAATGACAATATTGATAATCTTCTCATCGCTATTAACATTATTAACCAACATTTTTTTCCCATGAAATTGGAAAACATAAAACGAATCCAATACCTCAAACCAATGTATACTAATTTGCTTAGGCATTATTGGTTCGAGCAGTTCTAGATTAGACCATCTTCCCATAGGTTTGAGTTTAAAAAATGAAAGAAAAAAAAAATATAAGAGGGCCTGAATACGGTGGGCCTGAATACAAATGTATTCAGGCCCTCCTTTCGGGTTTTTCCTTATGTTTTTTAGCGCCGATTCCATATTATATTATTTTAAAATAAAAAGTCTGAAAAAGTCTGTGCAGACATCTCGGAATTTGTTACTGAGAGAGAAAGAGAAAGACAGTAATTAATGGGAGGGGTATAAGAGGAAGTTCACTAAAATCAGTGCGCCTTTTGGTAAAAATGAAACTATGATATGCCTTTTGGTAAATACCAATTCTTGGATACGCCCTTTGGTAAATTACCCTTCAAGCAAGAATGTTGTTGGATTCTCCGAGTAGCATTGTCAAGTCCTTCACTAATAAGTCTAAGTAATTATCAGATATTTTTCTCTTTTATAAATATCATATCTAAAAATATTAGTTGATAGATTGGATTTTCATATATACTTTTTTTGATTTATCATGATGCACGATAAAAAATTTCTACAGAATCGAACGAATATTTTAAATTTGACGTTATCTAACCTGATTATCTTTTTTATAAAATTTAGAGTTAATTCTTGATTAATAATCAGATTCATCAATCTCATATATTAATTAATGTTCCAAATTAATAAGTCATTTATGATTATCTCTTTTATATAATTTGCAGACAAGATATCTAGAACGTTATTATTATAGATTATTATTGAATGGGTATCTCTGCTAATATTTTACTAAAATCGTTTGTAAAAGCAAAGATATTTTTTTAGATTTTAGCCAAAATTTATTTGATTTTTTTTTAAAATAAAGCGTAAGAACAAGATATTATTATTATTATTATTTACTAAGTTTGGGTCCCTTCCACGATATTTCTCCTTTGACTAAATATTGACTCAACATTCCATCTTCATTTCTTCATCACGTCCCTGTGTAATTTTTCTTTTAAATAGGATGCGAATCATGGGACGCTAGGCTTCTAAACTGAGCTTCTAGATTGTCCACCATGAGCACTTCCCAATTTAACTTGGTAACCGATAAAAAACTTTCACGAGAACGGATCGATCACCCGAAGTTCAATTTGTTAGCTGTCCAGTTCATCATTTTCACGTCCCTGTGTAAACCAATTTTCCGAATCCATCGCCGGCCAAACAATGGCGGAGCCCGATGATGCCGACTTCGACTCCTCCGCAGCAGACCGGACCAGTAACACGTTCATGGTTGCCGCGATCGTTTTCCTCTTCCTCGTCGTCGTCTTCGTCTTCTTCCTCTACTTCTACGCCAAGCGCCACCTGCGCCGCGCCCGCATACTAGTCTTCTCCTCCGCCTCCGATCTCGGCGCCTCCTCTTCCCTTTTCCGCGGCCTCGACGCCTCCGTCCTCCGATCTCTTCCCGTCGCCGTCTACCGCGCGGTGGAGTTCGGAAACGGGATCGAGTGCGCCGTGTGCCTCTGCGAGCTCGCCGACGGAGAGGCCGTCCGGATACTATCCAAGTGCGGCCACGGATTCCACCTCGAGTGCATCGACATGTGGTTCCACTCCCACTCCACTTGCCCCATTTGCCGGAGCCCCGTCGGCGCCGAACCAGCCCCAGTCCCGAACTCTAATCCCTTCGCCGGATCCGAAACCCTAAATCCCGACTCGCCTGTCTTCCAAACGAATCAACACCAAACCAGCGAAGCGCCTTCCAGCTCTTCCGACAGATTGAAGGAGCCAAAAGGGGACCTCGCGATTGAGATACCGAGGAGGGAGCCGGAGGGATTTTCGTCACCGGTTTCGCCGCTGCCGACGAGCAGGAACGCCGACGAGGAGACGAGGACGCCGGGTTCCGGGAGGCTTCGGCCGGTGAGGCGGCGGCGGAGTATGGGGAAGCGAACTCCTACTCCTGGCTCCGGCTCCGGCTCCGGCTCCGTGTGTAGTCCCATGGGAGGCGACCTCGAGCAAGGATTCGGGGGGTTTTATGGAGAGGCAAGTGCTCCGCCGGCAAAGTCTCCGGCGAACTCGAGGCTCGAAACCCCTAAATCCCATAAAGTACCCGAAGCAAGCGTTTGACGAAATGTTGAAGACGTAGAATTGCAGCATAGTGCTCAAATGATCAAGCATTTCAACTTATTACAATAAAACTATTCTTTAAGCCCAAAAATACGTTATCCATCTTCTAGAACTAGAAGAACACAAGTGATCAAAAGGTAGAGAGCTACCAACACTAAGACACTAGTAATCTAAAGCTTTAACTAACTCTTCTACTCTACTCTACTCTTCGCGCCTCATCGTCGTCTTCATAGTCTTCGTTTTTTCCATATTTTCTCAAGGATTCCTTGACCTAACACAAAGTCACACCTCTACTTACATAACATATATCGCAAAAACAAGCAAACATTGTTTTTCCTTGTAGAATTATTGATGGATGATGTCGTGGCTTACTTGTTCTGCGTAGGGTTCGATCTTGAAGGAGGTATCCTCCTTTTGCTCACCATTCCTTGCTTCGCAGGCATGACACTACTACCACTACCACTGCCAGTGTCAATCTTTAGCTTAGAATTGGAAATAGTTTTGTTCTGAGACAACAAAAGTAACTTCCTTGTCACAATTCTGATCTTTGACAATGGCACCTCTTGCTCCGAACAGAGAACTGATTTGCTCTGCAGTGGCGGCCAGAGCAGTAGCTTCCTCTCTCGAAGCCCGACGACCATTTCGATAGAGCTCAGAAGGAGAAGGACTACCAGGAGCTTGGGGAGAGGAGGAATTGCTGCCGCATGCAAGCAAGATCTGCTTGTGTTCTTCACACTGTTCTTGGCTCAACAGTCTGCACCTACTGCTTTGTTGTGGGGTTTTGAGGAGAATTTAAAGGCATTTTGGAGGACATGTGATGGAGGTTTGACTACTGATCGCATCCCAAATGTTTTCATTCGTTCTCGATTCCAAGCTCCTTAATTAGAGTTCATATGATCACGTGAGAGTTGGCATTTGATTACTGCACAGGCTGCAGCTTGCCCTATGCCATGACGACCTGCATTGGCTACTAGAAAAAGGTTTAGTAAAAGCTGCTCGCGTGATTGGATTCCCAGTTCTTGAATCTTACTCAGCAAACGCGCAGGTGAATGGATAGGACGTGGCAGGAGTTTAAGGCTCGTCGAGTTATCTAGTTTTTCCAATTAGTTTCTTTCTTTCTCTACTCTTACAATTTCTTAAAGCTTTTTTATTGCATTCTAAAATAACTTCTATACAAAACTAGACACGACAAAGCTAAAGAAGTTTGATCTTAACATTCATCTTCAAAAAAAAAAAAAATGACAGCAGTAACAAGAGTCCAACAAATTAAGTTGGCTTATTCTCTTCTTTAATCATTATGCTAAAGTTTGTTCTGCAGCGTGGCACAGATCTCCAAGTAGGTTACAGAACTTACAGTGTAGTTAAACAGAGTGAGCAGGTTTTAGCAGCTGATTACTGAACTTTACAGGGTAGGATTTTGCAGCTATTAACTTATTAAAATTACAAGTGATGTGTACCTCTCCACGAACCACTTCCACGCCATTACTAGTTTTTTTTTCCCTTTCTGCATATCTTTCACTGACAGTTCAAATTAGTTTATTAAATGAGCAGGCCAGGGGTTAAATGTCCTTCCTTTGACTGAAAATTAACTACATAACTAGCAAGAGGGTTGTTTTTTTTAATGAACACTGTGTTGGAAGGGATCCAAGGAGGATTGCCATCACGAACCATCACATGTTTACTGCAAGTAAACATTAATTTACATCTTTAAGCCAAGTGGTTTTAAGAATGCTTTCGAAATCAAACCGAATCGATTGGAAACACATGGTGAAAGGGTTTCACTAATCGAATATTCAATCGGTTGGATATTTGGTGTTTAAACAAAATAATAATAATTAAGACTAAATATGATTTTGTAAAAACAAATCAAGGTATCATCAATCAATGAAAGTCAGAATTGACTTCAAAAACGAAATCTACGTTTCGCGTCGATGAATTTAGACAATTAATTTGCTCAAAATCGATTACAGATGAATGAGAAATTAATTGTTTAATGTTAGCTCAAAATTTACATAAAACGAAGTAGATAGGGATTAGTCCCACATTTAAAATTTTCGAAAGGATTTACTTCTTTATACGTGTTCATGTGCTAATGAAATTAAAAAGAAACATATGTGATCTCTTCTCACAGGCGAGGAAGTGCTCGCACCTGCGAGCCCGTCACCCGTGCATGTGCACAATGAGCGCTTTGTTGACGCACTTTGCACTTGATGTGTCAGTGACATGGCATGTGATGTGGCAGTGTCTGCGTGACACTTAGATAAGAGGAGAGCAATGACTGAATTGCTGACTGAGCAAACAAATGGCTACCGTAAGATCGAAGATGGGTGCTGGATCGAAAGTGACGTAATCTGGAGCGTTGATCGTGAAGAGTCACGATGCGAATAGGTGCTCGCACCTGTGAGCCCGCCACTCGCGCATGTGCGCAATGGACGTTTTGTTGGCGCACTTTGCACTTGATGTGTTGGTGACGTGGCATGTGATGTGGCAGTGCCTACGTGACACTTAGATAAGAGAGAAATGACTGGGCTACTGACTGAGCAAACAAATGGCAACCGTTAGATCAAAGATAGGTGCTGGATCGCAAGTGACGCGATCTGGAGAGTTGATCGTGAAGAGTCACGATCTGACGTCCGGGAAGAGAGACTTGTTCTGAAGTGTCAGATCAAATCTAACGGCTAAAGTTATTCTGTAAACTGATATGGCATTGATCAACGACGTTCCGACCGTCGTTCCGCACGGAGAGAAGCCGGAGAAATTCAAAGGAGCCGACTTCAAACGATGGCAGCAAAAGATGCTGTTCTATCTAACAACGCTAAACCTCGTACGGTTTTTGCGTGAAGACCCACCAATCATTATGGAAGTTGATGCCAACAGCAAGGTTGCATGCGATGTATGGTCGCATGGAGATTTTTTGTGCCGCAACTATGTTCTCAACGCATTGGACGACACGTTGTATAACGTGTATAGTCTGATGGAGACGGCAAAATCTATTGGTGCAGAATGCACCCAAGTCAAACCTGTGTTTTGATAATGGCAACAGAGGTCAAAAGTTAAGTCTTACTTGTTTTCTAACAAGTTACTCTAGTGTGTAGGAAAAGTTCTAGCGAAGGACTGCTAGGCACTGGCGAAGGAATGCCAGGGTAAAAAGCCCTAGCAAAGGACTGCTAGGCACTGGCGAAGGAATGCCAGAGTCAAAAGCCCTAGCGAAGGACTGCTAGGCGCCAGGCGAAGGACAGTCTGGGACTGAAGCCCTAGCGAAGGAATGCTAGGCACCGAGCGAAGGGCAGCTCGGCATCCAAGACCTGACAAAGGACCGTCAGGCAAAAGTCCAACCAGAGGAACGGTTGGCATCAGGTAAATTCTCCTGAGAGGAGTAGGTGAGGACGCGTTCCCCGTCGAGGGAACAGTAGGCGTCGGTTCGACCTAGGGCTCCATTTTGGAAACCAAAGTCAGAACCAAGACAGCTAAGGCTGTATAAACTAACCTTTCAATATCTTGTTGTGTTTTGGACTAACCCTGGATGCAGGACTGAAGGAATGAGAGTCTGCAGCTTAGAGAGCCTCAAAGGAGTGAGGCAATAGCTGACTAGGGCGCCCGGAGTGTCCCGGGCGCCCCCAAGGTGAACACAAAACACACAAATCAGAAGCAAACTTCGACAGTGCATCCTGCGGGCGCCCCCGTGCTCCCGGGAACCCCCGTGCTCCCGGGCGCCCCCAATAACAAAGCATCGAAGCAGCCCCAGCGAAGCCTAAAAGATAAGTGTTTGACCCGGTCACCCGGGCGCCCCGAGCGCTTCGGGCACCCCGGTCAACATCTATCCCGAGAAGGAAGGGATCAGATGGTGACCGAGATCCAACTGGATCAAATGCCACGTGGGGGGCGCCCCCGATGTCCCGGGCGCCCCCAGGCCCTATATAAAGGGCCCTCGACCCCAGGCTTCATAGATCAATTTACTCAACGCCTCAAAGCTCTTCTGCTCTCGCGCCTTGCTCCGGAAACCCTCCAACTCGAGCCGACGACGTCCCGCTGCTCCGAAAAAGTCGATCTACTCTGGACGTCGGTAAAGAAGAGCGTCTTTTTATTTACTGCACTTATTTTGTAATCAAATTTTGTAAACTGTTTGCGCCATATATAGAATTGCCCAAAGTAAACGGTCAACGACCGTGGGCCTTGGAGTAGGAGTCGACACAGGCTCCGAACCAAGTAAAATCGACTGTGTCTCTGTGTTGTGATTTTAATTTCCGCTGCGTATTTTCTCTAAAATTTCCGAAAAATGATTTCCGATATTCACCCCCCCTCTATCGGTTTTCTCGATCCAACAAGTGGTATCAGAGCGGGGAAGTTCAAACCTGGTGCAACCACCAGTTTGAAATTTTTTTTCCGGATCTTTTTATTTCCTATTTTTTTTCTTTTTCGAATTCTCGTTAAATATTTCGTTCGATTTTTTTTCGTTAAGCGAGGTTGGTGCAACACCCCTCGTTATTTTATTCATCCAGCACTACTAATCCAAGACCTAGTCTTGGAAAATTTGTTTTCTGTTAGTTTTCTGTTTCAGATTAAATGGCCATGCAAGAGGGATTTAGCACCGCAAGACCTCCACTTTTCAGTGGAGAAGACTTTTCCTACTGGAAAAGCCATATGGAGGTCCACCTGAAAACTCAGGTGGACATGTGGATCATCATCCAGTCCGGTCTGGAGATCCCCAAAAACGCCGAAGGACTACCTCAAAGCTACTCAAAATGAGACACAGCTCTGAAGCGCAAGATAGAAGCCGACGCAAAAGCAACTCAGACTCTCCAATGCGGATTGACAAAAGAGGAGCTGAACCGGGTGGGCCCCTTCAACAGTGCCAAGGAGCTTTGGGCAAAACTGATCGAGCTGCACGAAGGGACATCAGATACTCGGATCAGTAAGAGGGATCTGCTCCTGAACAAACTCTACACCATCAAGATAGCCGACAACGAAACAGCGGCCCAGCTCCACGCACGAATCCAAGAGTTGATGAACGGTCTTCACACTATAGGTCACAAGGTTGAAAACCGCGACTTAATAAGGTATGCCTTAAACGCTTTCCCTAGAAACACCTTGTGGGCATCTATGGTAGATGCATACAAGGTCTCAAGGGATCTTTCAAAAATAAAATTAGACGAATTGTTTTCCGAACTAGAACTGCACGAACAAACTAACACCAATATGGTCGAGAAAGGTATTGCTTTCGTTGCAGGTAAAACTGGAAGGACAACAAAGAAGAAGCCTGAACCTGAACCCGAACCCGAGTCTAACTCAGACTCAGACTCAGAAGACGAAGAAGGAGATCAAACTAAGCTGGTCCGACTAGCCCGAAGCTACTACAAGGAGCTGAAGAACCGAACCAACAAACGGAAAATCAGCCGAAGAAAGGACGAACCAGCTGAACCCGCGAATGATAAAAATAAGCCCAACGTAACCTGCTACGAGTGCAAGAAGAAGGGCCACTACAAGACAGAATGTCCAAACTTAAAGGAAATCAAAAAGACAAGAAGAAAGAAAGCGCTCCAAGCAACCTGGGACGAATCTTCCTTAGAAGAAGAAGAAGAAGCACCCCAATCAAACCTACTAGCTCTGACCGCCTCAGATAAAGTCGAGACTGAGTCAGAATCAGAACAGGACGACGGCGAGCTGACCTTTACAGAAGACGACGAAATTAAGGTAACTGGTTTCAATAGATGTCAATTAAGTGAACTAATTTCATTTTTTTCTCGAGATTTGGCAAAAGCCAAACTCCGAGTCGAATCCCTCCGATAGGAAGTAAAACTCCTGAAAGAGGGAGCTGACTCTAAACCCTTAACCGAGAAGGTTCAGGAAGGAACTCCTACTCAAGTTGAAAAACTTGAAAAGGAGAACTCCTCCCTGAAAACTCAGGTTAAGGATCTTAGATCAGCTTTAGAACGATTTACATCTGGTTCCAAGGGTCTTGACATGATCCTTGGAAAACAGAAATCAGTTCTAAATCGATCCGGACTTGGCTATAGAACCAAATCCCGACAAAGATCTTACTTTGCTGTACTGAATCAGTCCAGAGGTAAAAATCAAGCATGGGTACCTAAACTATACCTGAATAAACCAACTGGATCAAATCAGTATTGGATCCCCAAGGACAAGATTCACATCTTGCCTAATCATCACCGCGGCTTTAGTCCAGGGGGAGCCAAACTGAAAACAATATTTATTATTAGATAAGAATTTAATTCGTGATTGCAATTGCTTGATTGATTGTTTATTTAAAATTCCTGCAATTTACCATGCTTAGATTTAGGAATGGTTAATATAAGGACTGAACAAACTTAACTGAAACTTGACAACATAGTATTGGGTGGAGGTGAGATGATAGTACGTTAGGGAAGCCAATTTGGCGGAACTAGCCGAAGCTACCGATCCAAGACCCAAACTAGTTAGACCAGAAATTTTTCAAAGAATAATTTTGAAAATGAAATTTCATTAAAAGACTTTGTCAAGAAAAGGGTGGATGATCCCATAAGGCTACGGCCAAAGAAGGCCTAGTGCCTCGCCAAGACCTGGAAGCCAATTTTTGAAATTCAAATTCAAATTATGTTTTGTCAAATTCGAATCTAACACAAAATTTCAGTTAATTGTAGATTTAAACATCTTTTCAAAAATTTCAAAATTAATTGTTTTCAAAATTAATTAAGCTATCAAAATTTAATTGTTCTCAAAATTAATCAAAATTTTCAAAATAGTCTTAACTATCAAAATCTGTCTCACGAAACCTATAAGACTAACGTGATTGAAAACCCTAGACTGGGTGAGACAGTAGAATTAAGACTCAATTGGAAATTCTTTTGATACCTATAGTATGAGATAATCTTGTATTTAAGATCATAGTCAAACCATGGTCAATATAGTCAAACCATGGTCAACATAGTCAAACCATGGTCAAAGCAGTCAAAACCATAGTCAAAACAGTCAAATCAATTCCAACCATGGTCAAACCGATTAAACCATGGTCAAATGATGACAAGACAAAATTTTGTCTTTACCTATACTATTCAGGGCGCCCGGAACCACGCGGGCGCCCCCGCCCATACCTTTTCTTGATAAAAGCCAACTCTGACCTTTAGTCAGGGCACCCGAAATGATGCGGGCGCCCCCATCACTTCCAATGCAGCAAAAGCTGCAAAAGCACTCTGTTGAGGGCGCCCGGACTGTCCCGGGCGCCCCCAACCAGCCAAAAAACTGCCTTTGGCAGTAAGCACTGACCAGGGCGCCCGGAAACTCCCGGGCGCCCCCGATGGTATGCCTATATAAGGCACCCGAATCCTCCTTTCTTCCCACACCAAACTCAACTTCCTTCCTCACTTCTTTCCCTCCAAGGAGATCTTGCAAGTCCTCATCCTCAACAATCACAAGTCTAGAGGTGTAATAAGTTTGCACAAACCATTTACAAGCCTATTAAAACAAGTTATCTCAATATGCACTTCTTTACCCAATCATGCCCCGTAGCCATGGACATTATCAACTTCTATCAATTAGATAATCTTGTCTTCTGCACTCATACCATTAATGAATCCTTATGTGCAGAGTTTTACAATAACATAATTCGACAAGATGATCTAATGTTTCACACTACTGTCCAAGGGATCCCTCTGACTATCACCCCTACTTTGTTGAACCGATTCCTAGGACTGCGACCCTCTCAGTCCACATTTTGCTGCTATCCTCCTAGGAACCCCCCATTTGATCCTCCCTACTCAGACATTACCCTAGATACCATCCACTCCTATTTCTATAGGGCAGACCTCCCCGCAAATAGACGTTTCCAAGCCGTTGAACTTCAGGCACAGAACTATGCCTTGTATAGAGTCCTGGTCCGCTGTATGTTACCACTCTCCACCAGAGATCTCGGGACTATGCGACCCTTTCATGCTTTCCTTCTATATGCCCTAGTCCATCACCTTGATATAGACATCGGACTCCATATGTTTCATACCATTCTGCATGCGTCCAGTGTCACGACCCAGGGATGAGTACGCACACCATTCTGCCACATCATCACTTCCCTCCTTCATCACCACAGTCGCGACATTACCGTGGGTGAAATAACCGGTATGACTGACTTTGACGAAATAGGATTTAGGAACTTCTCGTTAGCAGGTCTAGAGGTGTCGGCCACCAGGGTTCTTAGTTGGAGACGACAGCAGGCCGGGGCTCCAATCGACTCAGACGAGGAGGTTGAAGTCGACGTTGGAGACATCGCTGCAGCAGCCCGAGCACACATCGACGAGCCCGCTCCACCGACACTTTACCAGAGAGTGACACATTTAGAGACGAAGGTTCAGAGTCTCCGAGAGGAGGTCGAAGCCTACCACATAGAGCAGATGGACGCTCGTCGAGCCGATCGAAAAGTGGCTGACGCAAGATTCATTGAAATGATGGCACGATTCGATTCATGGCAGCCTGGCCCATCTGATCATCCCGGTCCCTCGTCCTAGATTTGATTAGTATTGTACTAGTACCTATTTGACTGCCCCTACTCAGTAGGGTTGACTTGTGTTTGACTGTATGACTGTGTTGAAGCTTGAGTACCTGCTTTATTCTATGTTGACTAGCTTATGATTACTGGTTTCTTGTCAATTCGGCAGTTATGATTGTGCGCTGTAGAATAGATTAACTTTTTTTCTGCTCTACTTGATTTAAAAATTTGTTTCTAAAAATAGAATTTGAAAAACCGTTTTACTTAATTTCAAAATCAGTTTTCATTTTCGACTTAGTTTTATTTTTTTTCAAAAACTACCCTCTTTCAAAACTAGGGCTTTTTCGAAAATGAACTTAGCCTAGGCCCTAACCCTAGCACTGCATGCACCTATAGACTTAGAAGCCAGCATCTCACAAGCACCTTAGGGTACTTTTGATTGATAACCTAGAAAGGGTTGAGATGCTTAGGTCTTTGCCTTAATTCAAGATGCTTTAAATCAGTGCATTTGCAGCAATTGGGGCACTAAATACAACTTACACAGCAATCAAGTTGAGTGTCAAGGTTAGAAAATCTAACTTGAACAGAAACACTTAACTTGACTAACCCTAGCAAAAACTACTGTTTCTAGCAGTTAGTAAGTAGCTAATTGGGTTAGACAGGTCCCTACAGAGAAAATTGACTGATTTAGTTTAAGTCTAATTATGAATTGGTTCAGTACAGCAAAATCTTACTTATTTCCTTTATGCAATCTTATTTCTGCTATATTTATCTGTTTTGATATATGGCAAAGGGGGAGAGATAGGAAAGGAGAGAGTAAAATTAATTTTCTTTATTCAAAAATTAATTTTCTTTATTCAAAAAGTGTTCAAAAATTTTCTTATCCTTTATTTAAAAAGTGTTCAAAAATTTTCTTATCCTTTATTCAAAAAGTGTTCAAAAATTTTCTTATCCTTTATTCAAAAGTTTTCAAAAATACTTAAGCTTTTCAAAATTGACTAAAGTACTTAAAGTTCTTAAAGCTTTCAAAATTTTTACTTAGGCTTTCAAAATTTTGCTAAGTACTCAAGTCTTTCAAAATTTTCTTACTTAAGCTTGTCAAAATTTTTACTCAAGCCTTTCAAAATTTTCATACTTAAGCTTGTCAAAATTTTTTTAAAACTTCTATAAGTACTTTAAGCTTAAGTTTTTCAAAACTGTATAAGTACAATGTTACTATGTACTTTCAAAGTTATTAAGTACTTAAAGTTTTCCAAATGTACTTTATTTATTAAGTACTTAAGCTTTTTAAATCCTACTAAGTACTTAAGCTAACACTTTCAAAACTTTTGAGTACCTTAAAACTTAAAGCTTCAAACTTTTTAAGTACTCTAAAATCATGCTTCAAAAACTCTCCTATGTACTTTTAACTTAAGTTATTGAAAGATTTCTAAGTACCTAAAACTTAAGTTTTCAAAGTACAAATAAAGTTTTTTTTACCCCACGAATTTTTGAAAAATCTAGGGGGAGATTCCTTCCAGGGGGAGGGAACAAAATTTAACCTTTTCATGCTTGCTTAAACTTAACTTTTTGAACTAGGGTTGTCATAAATCAAAAAGGGGGAGATTGTTGGTGCAGAATGCACCCAAGTCAAACCTGTGTTTTGATAATGACAACAGAGGTCAAAAGTTAAGTCTTACTTGTTTTCTAACAAGTTACTCTAGTGTGCAGGAAAAGTTCTAGCGAAGGACTGCTAGGCACTGGCGAAGGAATGCCAGGGTAAAAAGCCCTAGCGAAGGACTGCTAGGCACTGGCGAAGGAATGCCAGAGTCAAAAGCCCTAGCGAAGGACTGCTAGGCGCCAGGCGAAGGACAGTCTGGGACTGAAGCCCTAGCGAAGGAATGCTAGGCACCGAGCGAAGGGCAGCTCGGCATCCAAGACCTGACAAAGGACCGTCAGGCAAAAGTCCAACCAGAGGAACGGTTGGCATCAGGTAAATTCTCCTGAGAGGAGTAGGTGAGGACGCGTTCCCCGTCGAGGGAACAGTAGGCGTCGGTTCGACCTAGGGCTCCATTTTGGAGACCAAAGTCAGAACCAAGACAGCTAAGGCTGTATAAACTAACCTTTCAATATCTTGTTGTGTTTTGGACTAACCCTGGATGCAGGACCGAAGGAATGAGAGTCTGCAGCTTAGAGAGCCTCAAAGGAGTGAGGCAATAGCTGACTAGGGCGCCCGGAGTGTCCCGGGCGCCCCCAAGGTGAACACAAAACACACAAATCAGAAGCAAGCTTCGACAGTGCATCCTGCGGGCGCCCCCGTGCTCCCGGGCGCCCCCAGCCTCCCGGGCGCCCCCAATAACAAAGCATCGAAGCAGCCCCAGCGAAGCCTAAAAGATAACTGTTTGACCCGGTCAACCCGGGCGCTCCGAGCGCTTCGAGCGCCCCGGTCAACATCTATCCCGAGAAGGAAGGGATCAGACGGTGACCGAGATCCAACCGGATCAAATGCCACGTGGGGGGCGCCCCCGATGTCCCGGGCGCCCCCAGGCCCTATATAAAGGGCCCTCGACCCCAGGCTTCATAGATCAATTTACTCAACGCCTCAAAGCTCTTCTGCTCTCGCGCCTTGCTCCGGAAACCCTCCAACTCGAGCCGACGACGTCCCGCTGCTTCGAAAAAGTCGATCTACTCTGGACGTCGGTAAAGAAGAGCGTCTTTTTATTTACTGCACTTATTTTGTAATCAAATTTTGTAAACTGTTTGTGCCATATATAGAATTGCCCAAAGTAAACGGTCAACGACCGTGGGCCTTGGAGTAGGAGTCGACACAGGCTCCGAACCAAGTAAAATCGACTGTGTCTCTGTGTTGTGATTTTAATTTCCGCTGCGTATTTTCTCTAAAATTTCCGAAAAATGATTTCCGATATTCACCCCCCCTCTATCGGTTTTCTCGATCCAACAAAATCTCTATGGAAATCACTAGAGAAGAAATACAAAACTGAAAACGCCGGATTGAAGAAATTCATCGTCGGCCGGTTTCTGGACTTCAAGATGGTGGATTCCAAGAGTATGATGTCTCAAGTCCAAGACATACAACTAATATTGCATGATCTGGATGACGAAGGCATAAAGCTGAACGAATCATTCAAAGTAGCCAAGGTAATCGAGAAACTCCCTCCATCGTTGAAGGATTTCAAAAATTACCTCAAGCACAAGCAAAAGGAGATAGGACATGAAGATCTAATCCTGAGACTCTGAATAGAGGAGGATAATCGAAAATTATCCAACTCTATAGGAACGAAGCATGTCATCGACGAGACGTCCAACATGGTTGAGCCAAACGCCAAGAAGCTGAAGAAATTCAAGAAGAAGGCTCAAGGCAAGAAATTCAAGGGCTCGTGCTACAACTGCAGAAAGCCAGTGCGCCTGTCCAAAGATTGTAGACGCCCGAAAAACCAACCAAGAGCCAGAAGGATGCTGCGAACCATGTCGCAACTTCTGATGACAGGCTCCCTGATTTATCGGAACTGGATCTTACTATAGTCATGTTTGAAGCCAACACGGTGGTGGACAACCCGAAGCAGTGGTGGATCGATACTGGAGCAACACGTTACATCTGTTCGGATAAGACGATGTTCTCCAAGTATTCTTCGATAAGTGGAAGAAAGCTCTATATGTGCAATTCCACTACATCGCCGATTGTCGGACTTGGGAAAGTTATCCTGAAGATGATATTTGGGAAGGAGTTAACACTCATTGATGTGCTCCACGTTCCCGACATCAGAAAGAACCTAGTTTCTGGTTCGGCACTTATTAAGGCCGGCTTTAGACTAGTATTCCAATCAAACAACTTTGTACTTATGAAGAATGATGTCTTCGTAGGTAAGGGATATTTAGAACAAAGTTTGTTCAAAATGGTTGTAATGATTGTACACTTGAATTTGATGGTAATAAAATAAAAGTTTCCAGCTATGTTGTTGAGTGTTTTAATTTATGACATGATCGACTTAGACATGTTAATAATAATACTCTGAAATGTCTCGTCAAATTAAATTTATTATCAAATGTCAATGTTGACGAAATGCACAAATGTGAAGTGTGTGTGGAAGCTAAGATGACGAGACTACCTTTTCATTCGGTCGAATGGTCAACAACTCCTCTAGAATTGATACATAGTGATCTATGTGACTTAAAATTCGTGCAAACTAGAGGAGGAAAAAGTATTTTATTACTTTTATCGATGACTGTACGAGGTTCTGTTATGTCTTTCTTTTAAGAAGTAAAGATGAAGCCTTAGAGGCATCAGTACCTATAAAATAGAAGTTGAGAATTAATTTGATAAATGAATTAAAATAATTCGTAGCGATAGAGGTGGAGAATACAGTGCATCATTTGATGATTTTTGTTCAGAGTCTGGCATTATTCATTAGACAATGGTGTCATACTCACCTCAATCAAATGATGTTGCCGAACGTAAAAATCGGATACTAAAGGAAATGATAAATGTCTTGTTGATAAATTCAAGCTTACCCCAAAACTTGTGGGGGGAAGCTATATTATTGGCAAATCATATTCTCAATCAAATTCCTCACAAAAAAGTGATAAAACGTCATATGAACTATGGAAAGGCCGAGAGCCATCGTATAAATACTTGAAAGTGTGGGGGTGCTTGGCAAAGGTCGAAGTACCCAAGTTAAAGCAAGTAAAGATCGGACCTAAAACGTTCAATGCGATATTTGTCCAATATGCCCATAACAGTAGTGCATATCGTTTCATAGTTCACAAGTCATACATTCCTGATATTCATATGGGAACAACCATAGAATCTCAAAATGTAATATTTTTTTAAAACATATTTTCAAATAAGAAGGGAAACATTCAAAGTGATTAAAACGGAAGTTCTAACGAATAAGACGTTTAAGAACTTAGTTGTCATAAAAGGACTATTGATAATCAAAGCTCAGAGTCACGTTGGAGCAAACAGACTAGAGTTGAGAAATCGTTCGGGTCGGATTTCATGACTTTTATGTCGGAAATGGACCCAAGAACATTAACTGAAGCTCTCTCTAGTCCCGACGCCCCATTATGGCAAGAGGCTATCAATAATGAAATCAGGTCCATCATGAATAATCATACTTGAGAATTAGTAGACCTTCCTATTGGTACTAAACCATTATGTTGTAAGTGGATACTAAAACGCAAGTATAATGCCGATGGATTGATTGACAAGTATAAGGCTAAACTTGTAGCCAAAGGGTTCAAGCAAAAGGAAGGTCTTGACTACTTCGATACCTATTCACCTGTGACAAGGATTACGCCCATACGAGTGCTGATAGCCATCGCAACATTGTATGACCTTGAAATATATCAAATGGATGTTAAGACAACGTTCTTAAATGGTGAGTTGGAAGAAGAAATTTACATGGAGCAACCTAAGGGGTTCGTAGCTCTAGGAAAAGAGGAAAAGGTGTGCCGACTTTTTAAGTCGTTATACGGACTTAAACAAGCGCTTAACACAATGGCATGAAAAATTTGACAAAATAATGCTATCAAACAAATTCAAAATAAATGAATGTGACAAATGCATTTATGTCAAAGTCACACCTAAAGGTCATGTAATCGTGTGTCTATACATAGATGACATGCTTATAATGGGCAGTAATCATAAGTACAAAGAGAATGTTGACCAACAATTTCGATATGAAAAATATGGGTCGAACATATGTTATATTAGGAATTAAAATTCTCAAGATATCTGATGGGATAGTTCTGACACAATCCTACTATGTAGAATCGATATTGAAAAAGTTCAATGCGTACGATCTCTGTACAGTGAAAACACCTATGGATCTAAGTCAATACTTAGTGAAAAACCATGGTGAGCCTATATCGTAATTGGATATTCTCGGATAATAGGCAGCTTGATGTATCTCATAAAACACGTCCGGATATTGTCTGTGCGGTCAACAAGTTGAGTTGTTTTACGAGTAATCCAAACGACTTCCATTGGAAATCACTGATGCGAGTTCTTAGATATTTGAAATATACTATGAACTACAGATTACATTATGGATGATATCTCGCTGTTTTAGAGGGATACTATGATGCTAATTGGATATCAGATACAAAAGACTCCAAATCCACTAGTAGATATGCATTCACGATTGGTGGGGGAGCGGTATCTTGGAAGTCCACTAAGCAAACGTGCAATGCTCGGTCAACTATGGAATCCGAGTTGATAGCACTAGACAAAGCAGCTGAGGAAGTTGAATGACTGAGAAACTTCTTAGAATATATTCTGAGCCGGACGAAACCTGTGTTCGCCATACTTATACACTGTGATAGTCAATCGGCGATTGAAAGGACACAGAGTAGTATGTATAATGGTAAGTCACGACATATACGTCGTAGACACAATACCATTAGGCAGTTGATCTCGAAATATGTTAAGTCCAAAGATAATTTAGTAGATCCTCTTACGAAGGGGCTAAATCGAGATCAAGTATATTGCTCATCAAGAGGAATGGGGTTAAAAATCTACAACTAAAATGACTGTAATGGTAACCCAACCTTGTTAACTGGAGATCCCAAGATCTTGGTTCAATGAGACAATGAAGTTACAGAAGTTGTGTTACAACACACGAGATATATTATCTCTATCCCAATCCTAGGATAAATATGTGTTGTCCTACCACTGTAGCGAGGTTATGCTTATACTGTCACGCCCCTAGAGGCCCGTGCTCGCTCGAAAATCGAGCAGTACCTCCCTAGTACGACGGACAATCTGAAACTTAATACATACACCTCAACACATACTAAAAGCTCAGCCACACTCGGCTGGCAATCACACCATCACAACCACGCAGTTAAATATTATAACTGACAAATAGTAAACATAATAAATAATTCTCCATATCTAAGCGCAGTAAACTGAAATCCAATGGAAATAAATAAATACATGTCTAACAAAAAGACAAATATCATCCGAAACGATAATAAAACAAAAAATGACACTAATATTATAAAATGACTATGAGTGTACGAAAACTAATAAAACTAATACTCAAACTGAGAGACTGGCAGCTGGATCCTCTCCTGGCGGCACGACACACAGCTATCGACTACCTGAAATAAATAGAAGAACGAGGGGCGGTGAGTTCTGGGTGGAACTCTGTGGGTATAAGAGCAGATAAATGCATGATATATAAAAGGGTAAAATAAGCATAAAGAAACAAAGGGTATACATGTTGGATCGAGAGAAACGATAGAGGGGGGGTGAATATCGTAAATCATTTTCAGATTAAAAATAAGAGCATACGCAGCGGAAAATTAAATCACAACACAAAAGACGCNGGGCGGTAACCAATACCGACCCTATTGTAAACCGCTCTTTGGGCATTTAGGATCATGTCTAGGGTCTTGGAGCTATTTGAGAATTTCCCAAGAATATTCTTGAGCTTCTCAACTTCACTCCTCAATGATTGGTTTTCCTCTACTAACACATTATCATGCAAATCACTGATTTCCTCAACCTTAGAGGATTTCAAGCTTACAATCTCATGTTTCAAAGATTTAATTTCATCTTCTAGTAATTCAACATGTAAATCATCAATGTCATCATCCCTAGAAGCTTTCAATTGATCAATTTCTAATTGCAATGCTTTAACTTTGTTTTTGGATTTCTTAAGCATACTAGTTAAACATGCAATTGCTCTATAGCATTTTTCAAGCTCGGGAGAAGTTACCTCTTCATCATCCGAAGATGATGAAGCCGCGTTTGAGGAGCTTGAAGATTTTTCACTGCTCTCGTCTCCAAGAGCCATGAGTGCCACTTGCCTTGTGCTCTTCTCCTCCTTCTCATCATAGGATGAACTAGAGGATGACTCATCCCAAGAAGCCTTCAAAGCTTTCTTCTTCCTCTTGGATTTTTCTTCTTTTCTTTTGGGTTTCTCCTCCTTCTTAAGCTTCGGACATTCATTCTTGAAATGCCCTTTCCTACCACACTCAAAGCAAGATGCATTATTCTTATCAAGCTTGAATTCACTAGTGTTACCTCTCCTTTTGAAACGTCGGTCTCTTCGCATCATCCTCCTCACAAAGTTGGCCATTTCGGATGAAGAAGAGCCGCTGTCATCCTCCTCGGAATTGGATTCGGATCCGGAAGAAGATGAAGATGATGAGACCTCCTTCTCCTTTTTCTTCTCCTTCTTCTTCTTAGTGACTCGATCCCCTGCAACTAAGGCAATCCCCTTCTCCTTGGGGCCTTTGTTAGCCATTTCATGCAATTCCATCTCACAAAATAAATCATCTAACTTTACAGTAGATAAATCCTTGGATACTTTGTAGGCATCCACCATGGATGACCACAAAGCATTCCTTGGAAATGCTTTCAAGACATACCTCACAAGGTCGCGATTCTCGACCTTTTCATCAATTGAATGAAGTCCATTAAGGACTTCCTTGAACCGGCTATGAAGCTCACTTACCGACTCATTCTCCTTCATGGAGAGATTTTGGAGTTGATTGAGGAACAAGTCCCTCTTGGCAATTCTAGAGTCTCGGGTGCCTTCATGGAGCTCTATGAGTTTGTTTCACAAGTCTTTTGCACTTGTGAAGGGGTCAACCTTGATGAGTTGGTCTTTGTTCATGCCACATTGTAGAGTGACAACCGCCTTCGCGTCGGCTTCACTCTTCCTTGTTTGTTCGGCAGTCCACCACCATGACTCAAGTTCTTTGCCTTCATCATCCTTAGGAGGGGTGAATCCCTCCTTCACCGCGAACCACGTATGGATATTCATCTTCAAATAGTATTCCATTTTTGGTCTCCAATATTGGAAGTCGACACCATCAAAGAATGGAGGTCGGGTGGTGGAGAAGCCTTCTCTCAATGCCATCTTGTTGAGAACTCTCAGTTGTTAAGCCGTAAACAGAGCACCGTGCTCTGATACCACTTGTTGGGAACGAGATGACTAGAGAGGGGGGGTGAATATAGCCGATCACTTCTTCTTAGAAGAGTTATCAAATTTCTGCACTTGAAGTTATTAATAGCACAGCGGAAGTATGGGAAAACAAAACTTGCAGAAACTAAAACCAAAACCTAACTAGCAAGATTAGCAAGATCGCTAACAAGGAGATTTTACAAGGTTCGGGGATAACTTGCCCCTACTCCTTGGCGTGCCCTTAAGGTGGGTGATTTCTTGATGGTCGGCAGATCAAGCCCCGGTGATCACCGGATATGAAGCAACCTCCTTCTCGGTGGAGAAACCTCCCCACAGTGTGTTTCAAACAATGATATAGAATGAGCACAAAGAAACAACAAGAAGGATCTTACTCAACCACTTAGCAAGGACAAAAACACAGCAAGCTTCCCTGAGCTCCACCCAATGGCGATCTCACGCAGAACCCTTCTCCATGTCTTCCCACTGTCGGACTCCAAGCCTCTTGTTTTCTCCTTCAAGCGCTCAAGTATGATGATTGCTTCTCAATAGCTTGCTCAGAATGATTGAAGAACTCAAGAACAGCAAGCTTAATGTGGAGCAAAAATGAAACGCAGGAACTCAAGAGCACAAGACTTCTTTCGTGAACACTACAACTCTCGTTCCTTTTGTTTCTCCGCTAAGCAACAGATGATCTCATCTCCAGCAGCCTACAGCTGCCTTACTGCCAATGCGCCAGCTACACTGAACCCTAACTGAACTTCCTGAGCTCCCTCAGCCAAGCTTCAGTCAGCAGCTTCAGTCCTGCATCCAGCCGTTGCAACCTGTGTGGAGAAAGGAACAAACCTGCTCCAAGGAAAGCTCTCTTTGACTTCTCCTTGAGTGTTTGAATCCTCCCCTATCACCTGAAACTTAATCAGAGTATTAGAGCAGCAAATCAAACAGCATATCAAATATCAGAGGAAAGTGGCAGCGAATCGGTTGTGTTCAGATGCGATCAGAGCGTCTGACAATGCAATTTGAATTAAAGTGATCGGTCACCGGACCGATCAGAGAGCCTCCTGATCGGTCACCAGACCGATCAGGCTGGTTCCAGACCGATCAGGCTCCGTCCTGATCGATCCCCAACGCTCAATCAGAAATCGCGATTTCTTTGAGATTCTCCTGGACCGATCACCAGACCGATCCCAGGTCGTGGATCGTTCACCGGACCGATCCACCCTTATATGAGGCGATTTCTGAGTTTCGCAGGCTAATCCTTCTGATCGGTCAACTGACCGATCAGGGATCTTCCTGATCGGTCAGCAGTCCGATCAGGTCATCCCCAGACCGATCAGGCTTCGTCCTGATCGATCTTAGTGAGGAGCCCGCGAAGCTGGATCGTTCAACAGAACGATCTGCACAGTGATCCTGATCGGTCAGCTGACCGATCAGAGGCAGTTCAGTAAGGGAACTCAACCTCACTGCTTGCTCCCTGATCGGTCACCAGACCGATCAGGAGCCAGTCAATGGGTGAAACGCATACTCCCTGATCGGTCACCAGATCGATCAGGAGCAGCACAGTAGGTTCCCAACCTCACTATGTGCTCCTTGATCGGTCGCCCGACCGATCAGTCATCGCTGGATCGGTCACCCGACCGATCCACGAAGGAGCAGCGTGCCAAAATCCCTGATCGATCACCAGACCGATCCAGGGACTCAAACTCAGCCCTCCAAGCTAAGTTTCCATCCACCTTAGCTCTCCAAGCTAAGGATTTTCCATCTAACTCTCCAAGTTGGGAATTTGCACCTAACCCTCCAAGTTAGAACTTTTCACCTAGCCCTCCAAGCTAGGACTTTTCACCCAACCCTTCCGAGTTAGAACTTCATCCAACCTAGCCCTCCAAGCTAGGCACCTGACCCTCCAAGCCAGGACTTTTTCACCTAATTCTCCAGGATGGGAATTTGCACCTAACCCTCCAAGTTAGGACTTTTCACCTAGCCCTCCAAGCTAGGACATTTCACCCAACCTTTCCGAATTAGTACTTTTCCAACACCTAGCCCTCCAAGCTAGGATTTTCCACACCTAACCCTCCAGGTTAGGATTTTCCAACACCTAGCCCTCTAGGCTAGAATCCTCCAAATCATGTCTAATCCTCGATCAGGACTTAATCATAATCATCATCATCATCAACCTAAACTAAAATCGTTGTCAACACCAAAACAACAATCAGGGCCAGACTGCATCAACAGATTTTATATCATGGTTAAAATCATATTTTAATTCATGATAAAAATCAATCAAGTCTCTTCTCTTCTATGCAATAAATTTCCTTATCATGGTAAATCAATCCATGATTGATTTTATAAAATAAACCAATCCATGGTTCATTTTAATTTCCATGAAGAAATAAATCAACCCTTGGTTTATTATAAAACAAACCACACTTGGTTTATTTTATAAATTGATGCAAAAACTTGGTTCTCCCCTTTTGTTGTGGCCGACCAAGCAAAGAGGATGGAGGCCCTCTTTGGCCGGCCCATCCAAGCCACGCCCCAATGAATTAAACTTATTTAATTCATCTATTAAGTCTTCAAAAGACATTGCCATTTTTTTCTTCCGATGCGTCTCTGAAAAATTCAGATTCAACTTATCGTTTGGCTCAACCAAACCTAATCTCTCTTGATTGGAAAATCCAATTTTCATCCCTCGGATTACTCGTAGTACGTGTGACTAAATAGGCTTTCAATTTATGTTGGCTGTCTATAATTAATCAATAATAAAACATTCATGAGTGACACCTAGTAGTATATCATGATCCCCAATTAATCGAAAGATCAGCGGTTGACCTCAGAAACAATTCTGAAACCCTTCAGCAGCTATAATGAATCGTGCCTCATTCCCTTCACCATCTTATACCCACTTGGTTCAGGACATGGTTTATGTGTGTCAGTCCCCACTAGGCTGACTACGTCACACCTAGCCCAAGTAACGTTTTCTCGTCCTACGGATTCTAATTAATCTCATGTATTTAAGAGATTCATACTTTGAACATATCATGCTCTGGCCAGAGGCTTCGAGTAACAATCCGACGATAGGCCTCGGGTATACATCTCCTCGCAAGGAGTGGTGAATCCTTTGTAGGCTGTTCAAACATCTTCGGGCACTTCGGCTTA
This sequence comes from Boesenbergia rotunda, assembly GCA_024364735.1. Lineage (NCBI taxonomy): Eukaryota > Viridiplantae > Streptophyta > Magnoliopsida > Zingiberales > Zingiberaceae > Boesenbergia > Boesenbergia rotunda. The sequence goes on along the minus strand of JAGFNQ010000318.1, from coordinate 206,635 downwards.
TACCCAATCATCCTGGGTCCACACCTCCTTGGAGATGCTTGCTTAAGATGTCAAAGTATAAGTCTCCATGACCAAGATGACTTGAACACTGCAAGTCAAAGGAACATCGCACTTAAGCTACAGTAAGAACTTCACTGACATATCTATATGTAGACTACCATATGAAGTTTTACAGCCAGCCACTCCAATTAACTAGTTCCCTTAACTAGCATTCATGTTTATCTCCGGACATCTCAATGTCACCAGCCAGTGAGAATCAGCTGATTAGAGAATAACTCATGCTAGTCTCAACAGAATTGATAGTGTACGTATTTATCAATTCATCGACTAGGGACAATTTCAATACTTCACAATTGCACATGTAGAGATAATCACTAGTTGTGAATTCATCACAAATTCTCTCATGCTGTGAATTGTATTGCGGACATTCAGTAAATGAGTTTAAGATCTCAATCAAATACACAAACATGTATACTCAAATAGTGAATATTCATTTATTAAAATAAATGATTACAATCATAAGGCGATTGCCTTAGGACACTTCTCTTATATCACTAACAAACTCCCACTTTTCCTAATGACAATCGCTACGGTACCCAATACCAGAGGCTTTAACATGACTCTCAAACTTGCTTTGAGGCAAGGCCTTAGTTAAAGGATCCGCTAAATTCCTTTCAGTGGGAATTTTCTCAATTTGTATATCATTCCTACTTATAATTTCTCTGATCAGATGATAGCGGTGAAGCACATGTTTGGATCGCTAATGAGACCTTGGTTCCTTCGCTTGTGCAATAGCTCCATTGTTGTCGCAGTAAACCGGTATTGCTTCATCAATGGTTGGAACCATAGTTTGCAAAATCGCGATCCTGGATCGTAGGATCGTACGATCCTACGATCCTACGCCAGAAATCGATCCAGAATCGCGCAGAATCGTTTTTCGTAGCAGGATCGCAGCAGGATCGGTAGGATCGGACAGAATCGGACAGAATCGTATAGGATCGGACAGAATCGGAGCAGAATCGGAGCAGAATCGGTGAAAGCTTCAAGAGGTCATAACTTTTGACTCGGATTGAACCACGTGACCTATAATATATCAAATTGAAACTCGTTCAAAGATCTACAAGTTAGTTTTAAGATTGAATCCCAAAAAATATTGTTTAAAGCCTTTTCAGAGGCCCAGAAGATTATTAATCTTTTTTATTATTTTTTTTATCTTTTACATCGTTAGTTTTAGTGTTTTAAGATTATTTAAATATCTATTTAATTATTTTTTAGTTATTTTTTGATTAATAATATTATGTTATATCTTTTTTTTAAAATGATGAGTCTTTAGATGTCTATTATCTAATAGGTTGACAATTAAATTGGATCATCTTGTAATAAATAGAATATTCTTGATGTTAAACGTGATTATTTTCATTATAGTGTTAATAAAAATTGTATATTTTTTCATTTTAAGGGTTTTTGATAGGATCGTACGATTTTACGATCCGATCCTGACCGATCCGATCCTGACCCCAAATCGATCCTGTGTAGGATCGCGATTCTACGAACCTTGATTGGAACCACACCAAGTTCTGAGACAAACTTCTTGATCCAGACTGCTTCCTTTGCTGCTTCCGAAGCTGCAATATATTCCGCTTCCGTGGTAGAATCCGCTACGGTGTCTTGCTTGGAACTCTTCCAACTTATTGCGCCTCCATTCAAAATGAATACGTATCCGGACTGAGATTTGGAGTCATCCTTATCTGTCTGGAAACTGGCATCTGTATACCCACGTATTACCATATCACTTTCTCCATATATTAGGAACACATCCTTAGTTCTTCTTAAGTACTTGAGAATTGTCTTGACAGTCGCCCAATGATCCATTCCTAGATCAGACTGGTATCTGCTTGTGACGCTCAGAGCATACGATACATCGGGCCTAGTACATAACATAGCATACATGATAGATCCTATCGCGGATGCATAAGGAATCTTATTCATGCAAATCCTCTCGTTTTCTGTGCGCGGACACATAGACTTCGAAAGGTTGATACCATGTTTGATGGGAAGGTAACCTTTCTTAGATTCCGACATGCTAAACCTTTCTAGCACTCGGTCTATATATGTAGACTGCGAAAGACCAAGCTATCGTTTTGATCTATCTCTATATATTCTAATCCCAAGGATATAGGTTGCTTCTCCCAGGTCTTTCATGGAGAAAGTTTTGGACAACCAAATTTTAACTGACTATAATACTAATATATCGTTTCCTATAAGTAATATGTCATCGACATATAACACTAGGAATACGACTGCACTCCCACTAACCTTCTTGTACACACAAGGTTGGTCAGGATTTTGTGAGAAATCAAACTCTTTGATTGTCTCATCAAAACGGATGTTCCAGCTCCTGGATGCTTGCTTTAGTCCATATATGGATCGTCGAAGCTTGCATACTTTGGTTTTATTAATCGATGTGAAACCTTCAGGTTGTATCATGTATACATCAAGTAGGTTTTCATTAAGGAAAGCTGTTTTCACATCCATTTGCCATATCTCATAATCATAATGAGTTGCTATGGCCAGGAGCATCCGAATGGATTTAAGCATAGCTACTGGCGAATAGGTTTCATCATAATCAATTCTTTGTTTCTGACGATATCCTTTTGCCACTAATCTAGCCTTAAAGGTAATAACATTACCTTCCATGTCGATTTTCTTCTTGAAAACCCACTTGCACCCTATGTGTTAGGACCAAAAGAAATTTAGATATCTCCACAATAGCATGATATTGTCCACTTTGGGCCTAAGCCCTCATGGTTTTGTTCTTGGGCTCTCCCAAAAGGCCTCATGCCAATAGAGATATCTTTTTCCCTTATAAGTCTATGATCTTTCCCATGTGTTTTCGATGTGGGACTATGTCTGCAACCTTGCAACCCCAACAATCCCCCCCTCAAACAAAGGACCACAAGCCCCCCCTCAAGCGGAAACCCTTTCCGTTTGATGTCCGATCCTCAACCCACCAGGACTTTCTGCCCCTCGGTCCACCCGACCTACTAGGACTTCACCGCCTAGCCGCAACTAGAACTTCTCTGCCTGGTGTCTGGTCCTCTTGATCAAGACATGGGAGCCCACACATCCTTTATTCAAGGCTTAACCCACATGGTTAGATCTAGATCATGGCTCTAGCTCGTGCTTCATCCAGCCGTTAGTCCGGTGAAGAGCGACCTGGCTCTGAAACCAATTGTTAGAACCAAAAGGAATTTAGATATCTCCACAATAGCATGATATTGTCCACTTTGGGCCTAAGCCCTCATGGTTTTGTTCTTGGGCTCTCCCAAAAGGCTTCATGCCAATGGAGATATCTTTTTCCCTTATAAGCCTATGATCTTTCCCATGTGTTTTCGATGTACGACTATGTTTGCAACCTTGCAACCCCAACACTATGGGCTTAATCCCTTCAGGTGGGTTAACCAAGTCCCATACTTGATTTTTGTACATGGAATCCATTTCCGACTTCATGGCTTCAAGCCATTTATCCCTTTCTAAATTTTTCAGAACATCTTCATAACTGATAGGTTCGTCATCGTTAATGAGTAACACGTCGTTCGATTCACTTATGAGAAATCCGTATCTCTCTGGAATATTGCGTGTCCTATCAGACCTACGAAGAAGTGGTGTTGTTTTAGGTTCAACTGATAGCTCATCATTATGAGTTATCGGTTGTGGGTCTAGACTAGGTGTCTCTATAATGTCTATTGGAGTTTCTTGAACTTCTTCAAGTTCAATGCTACTCCCACTAGTCAATCACAGTTGATAGAATGGACTTCTTTGTTTCTGGACAGTTCTAGAATTCCTGATGTTTGAAATTTGAGCAGATCCGCTTTGGAAAAGGCTGGAGCACGCAGGAAGTAATAAAGGCTGGATCTATCTATGTTATTTGCAAAGAATATAATCATAATCAAAATTCAAGAAGCTCATATTACAGATACAAGCAGCAGTTTTTCATATGCATGTTATTTTAAATCAAATAGTGAGAATTTTGAAAAAAGAGAAGGTATGTAGTGGAAGTTCTATGGTGAATTGTATTGATAGTCCTTTTGAGTCCCTGTAAGTCCATGATAGAGGGTAAGGTCTAGTCCCCCTTCTAACTTGGATTTTCTTCTCCTTTAATAATAAAATGTCTACCATTTACAAAAAAAAAAAAAAATGCTACTCCCACTATTTTCTTGTAAAAGAAATTCTTTTCCTAGAAATACAGCATGCCTTGAAACAAACACCTTTTGTTCCAAAGGATGATATAATTGGTAACCTTTCGTTTCCTTAGAGTATTCAATAAATAGACATTTATCAGACTTAGTATCCAATTTGTCTGATACAGTCCGCTTTACATAAGCAGGACAACCCCATATCTTTAGATGAGATAAATGAGGTTTCTTACTATTCCACATCTCATATGGAGTAGTAGAGACTACCTTGGTCGGGACTCTGTTTAGTAAGTAAACAGCTGTCTTAAGCGCATAGTCCCAAAAGGATTTTGGAAGAGTCGCATGATTCATCATAGATCAAACCATATCCATCAAGGTTCGGTCCGCCCCGACAGCAGGGTTCATTGAGCCACTTGCCCGCAAGCCGGCCACGAACCTGTCCGAGATGAGACCATGTAGCCGGACGTCCCTCGACCGCATAGGGACGGTACCGCTCGGCGGGGTCATACGCAAACGCCAATCGGACAGCGAAGGCGACAATACGTGCAGCAGGTCTTCCTCGGTAGGTCCTTCCTGGCAGGGCGGAGACGCCTCCCTCGCGGGCAGCATCGTCAACGCCATTGGTAGCGCAGCAGGAGGGGGCGGCAGTAGCGCAGGGAGGGTAGCAGTCGACGCTTCACCCCTCCGTCTTTTGATGGGCCGACTGGAGGAGGCCCCCAAGGGGTCGGTCGGGGTAGACATCGAACCAGCACCCTCAGATCGCCGCAAGGAATGACGCAGAGGCTGGGTATCCTCCGAGCCCGAATGGGAAGTCTCCTTTGCCTCGGTAGAGGAGGCCGGAGAAGGGGAACTGGATAGGGGAGTTTCTTGTTCGGCCTGCAGGGCAGAATGCCACCCTTGCACGGCTCGCCGCTCTGCAACCTTCACCCGCTCCTCCCTTATCACCGCTCGGAGACGCGTCTCCACTTCCTCAGCATGCCCCAACCCGAAGCCCCCCTCGGGCGCAGCCGGTTGCAGCATCTCAGCTGGCCATTAAGCAGAAGTCAAGGAAGAGCAAGGGACAAGTAAAAGGGAAAAAGACCACTTACATAGGGAGGCAGGACGGACAAAGGGTGCCGGACTGAGACCGAATGCGGACAAAATATGCTCGGCTAGAAGTGGCTTGACGGGATAATGTCTATCCCTGAATAAGAAAAGAGCATGCACAAAGTGAGGAAACTTTTGAGGATCCGTGTGGTGAGGAGGCATTTGTGTAAAATTCCGCCGGAAGTTAGACGGCCAGGTTGGGAAAACCGCTGAGCGAATGAAAAAGAACCTCTCCTTCCACCCCCTGCGGGTAGGAGGGAGAGCAGAAAGGAAGGAAGTCCCAGGGCGAGCTTAGAAAACAAACTCGCCCCATTCCTGTTTCTTCAGATAGAAAAAGTGGTGGAAAAGTTCGGTATGAGAGGAGCAGCGATACAGCAAGAAGAGGATGACCGACCCACAGAGGAGGCGGACGGAGTTAGGGGTCAGTTGAGATAGGTTGATACGAAGGTAGCGACATACCGAGGTAATGAAAGGATGGATGGGGAAGCGCAAGCCCGCTTGCAGGTGATCCCTCGAAATGGTGATATAGTGCCTCGGCGGTATGGCCGGCTGATCCGAGGGAGAAGGCATCTGAATGTCGTGGTCAGGAGGAATGTGAAATTCCGCCCTAAGGGTTTCAAGGTTGCCACGGGAGAGAATGGATCTTGTCGTAACATACCAAGGGTGGGGGTCGCAAGACGAAAAAGCCATAGGGCACGCCGAAGGTGAGGAGGTTCGCCCGTGAGAAGCAACAACAAACGCTAAGAAGTAGCCGCAACCCTAGCCGGAGAATAGAAGGCAAAGCGCCGGAGTTAAAGATGAAAAGACTTTGCGCGGTTATATAGGGAACAGGGCTGCCCGATGGTGGGCCACGGCGGAGGCAGCAAGTAATGACAGCCGTTGAAGCAGGCCTAGTGGGGCCCAGGAAACAAAACGCCTCGCGCCCAACCTCGTTCCTCTGGAATGGACAGCATATGCCTCGACGATTGAAAAGGGAAGGGGGAAAAGACACGTGGAACCTCCCCCGAGTGCAGGCAGCAATAAGAAGAATTCCCCCTCCACTTAGGGTGGAGCCGTCGCAGTGGAAAGAAAGGCTTCACCCATCAACCAGGAGACCCGGGCTACGACAATCCCACACAAAAGCCCCCCAGACAGGACCAAGACCCTCCGATGCGCCAGGCGTCCGTGAGCTGAAGATGGTCCAGTCGGTCGGACTCGCCGCCTCCCTCGACTAGACTTGAGGGGGACGTTTATGATCCCGGCCTTGCCTACAGGTAGGGGCATAGGTCGGGCCCACTGGCCAGCCTGGCGCCACGAAGGCCTGACAAACAGACCAACCGCTAGAGCAGCAGGCAGCTCCTCGCGACCGCAAAACCCTCCACAGGATAGAGGGGGGATAGGATCTATCAGATCATCAACGAAGGGTGGCCGGACCACTTTTTAGCCAGCCGATCCTGTAAATGCCAAGTTGGCCTTGCTAGTTTACCCCGACCCAGGACGTACCTTGCGCTCCCTCGCTACCAGTCAGACACGTGGCTACCCACGCTCACTGGTCCTTACCCGACTTGGTTCTCAGCACTTGGACCCGCCAGTCGGCGCTCGGGGTACGGGCTGCCTCGCCCCCACACCCCTTCACATTCGCACATCCGAGGTACGATCCTGCTAACAGATTTCCTAGCGTCTTACTTACCTCTGACATCTCCTCGCGGTTTACCCGCGCATCCGGTACTCTCGTACCGCGCAATCAGTACTCGCGTACTGCTCGAGCACCCCGCGTCATGCCGCGCCGCCGTGCTCCATACGGGCTAACAGACACCACTCCCTTGCCTTGTCAATACGGACAGGGGTTATCAGCTCCATCGGTCATATAAGCTCGGCACTCCACCTACTGCAGGTACGCGCGCACGAGTTCTCGCATCCCTTGCCTCATCTCAATTTAGTTTCCACTTATCTGCCCTCGGAGACTGACTTGACCGTCAGAGTGCCTGACCGGGGATTCCCCGGCGGGTTCGCTGACGGTTTTTGTTTTGCAGGGACGGGGCGAGGCGCGGTTGACAAATGGCCACCTCATCGGCTTGTGGCTCCCGGGAGGCCCGTCTGGCCCGTTGGGCTGCCATCTCACTTCGCGACAGGATCAATATATTTCGTTTATATTTAAATAAAAAAACATTAATTGTTCACTCGATTTTGTGATCCAATAACTATTTATTACATCCGATGGCATTTCTAAAATTAACAAAAATATAATTTTACTTTAATTAATTAATAACTCTGCCTGAAATGTTTTTGACGATAGACAGTTAAATTTCTACGGACGCAGCAAGAGGGTTTGTGAAATGATGCACCAAATGGAAATGGAATTACTATTTGATAGACACGTAATTTAATATTTTCATGAATCATCATATGAATATTTTATGTATTTAATAGATTCTATAACGGACGAATTATTTTATGTTAACGACATATGTTTTCCTTACAAAGGCTCTCGGTCAGTATGTATAGTACGGAAGATCTTTATCAAAAGATATATTTCACAGGCGTTTTACCATGAATTATCATATGAATACAAATGCAGCAAGAGGGTTCGAGAATGAATGCGAAAGTAATTACTATTTGATATACACACACGTAATTTAAAATTTCAATGAATATCATATAAATATATTATATATTAAATAGATTCTATAACGGAGGAATTATTATATTTAAGAATAGATTGTCTCCATATTTAGCTGCAGCATACGGTTCACAATATGAAGAGTATAAAAGAAGGAATCCTTCTTTATCAGAAGATAGATCAATTTGGATTCCCGACATGGCTCTTACGCCATGGCTGCTCTTTCTTCTCTTCGCCTTCTTCTCGAAACCCTCCGTCGCCTCTCCTTCTTCTGCGAACCGTTACATTATTCAAGTGGAGGAGCCGATTGAGCTGCTGACGGAAGCGAGCCTGAAGAGGTGGCACGAATCTTTCTTGCCGCCGGCCGTCGAGTCTTCTGGCGCGGAACGGCGGCTGCTGCACTCCTACAGCGAAGTCTTCAGCGGGTTCGCCGCCACGCTGACGGAAGTAGAGCTGCAGGCGATGGGGAAGAAAAAAGGCTTCGTGCGAGCGTTCCCCGACCGAGTGCTGCGAGTGATGACCACCCGCACGCCGGATTTCCTCGGGCTCAAGGTCGGGAGAAAGGGGCTGTGGAACGACACGAAGCTCGGGAGCGGAGTCATCGTCGGAGTTCTCGACACCGGCGTGACGCCCGGACACCCTTCCTACGACGACGAGGGGGTCCCACCTCCGCCCTCGACGTGGAAGGGCTCGTGCGAGCTCGAGACCGGTTGCAACAACAAGCTCATCGGCGCCAAGTCGATGATCGCCGGTGGGAGTCCTCCCGTCGACGAGCGCGGCCATGGGACCCACACTTCCGCCACCGCCGCTGGTAACTTCGTCCGCAACGCGAGCTACTTCGGCTCGGCCAAAGGCACGGCCGCCGGGATGGCCCCTCGGGCTCACCTCGCCATCTACCAGGTCTGCGGCGGCGATGGAAGTTGCAGTTCCGCCGATATCCTTGCCGGGTTGGACGCAGGTGTCAAGGACGGCGTCGACATCCTCTCTCTCTCGCTCGGTGCCCCTTCCACGCCTCTCGACCAAGATCCCGTCGCCATCGGTTCGTTCGCGGCGGTCAGGAAGGGCATCTTCGTCAGCTGCGCCGGAGGCAACGATGGACCTGACTACTTCACCCTATCAAACGAGGCACCGTGGATCCTCACCGTGGCGGCCAGCAGTGTCGATCGAAGCTTCAGGGCCTCCGTGAATCTTCCCAGTGGGAAGGTGATCACCGGAGAGTCTCTCGACCAACCTAGTAACTTCCCTAAAAGCTCTCTTCCCCTGTACTACTCCACCGAGTCGCCGACCGGCGGCAGCGGTCCTGAAGGTGTGGCGGCGTTCGCCAAGTCCCATGGCGCCAGGGCGTTGATCTTCATTTCCCCGAAGAAAGTGGGCGCCACCGTCCCGATTAGGAAGATGGGCTTTCCCGGATTAGTGCTCGGCGCCCAAGAAGGCTCCGACCTCATATCGTATTTGAACTCTGCTTCCGACCCCTCCGCGTCGATCGTCTTCAACGGGACTGTTCTCGGCGTATCCCCCGCCCCCGTCGTGGCTTACTTCTCCTCCCGGGGGCCGTCACAGGCAACGCCGGGAATCCTCAAGCCAGACATCTCCGGCCCTGGCCTTAACATCTTTGCGGCCTGGATTCCTTCCGGTGACACTCCGGAGTACATGATCGAATCCGGCACGTCCATGGCGACGCCTCACCTCAGCGGTGTCGCCGCGCTCTTAAAGGCCGCACATCCAACTTGGTCGCCGGCAGCTATCAGGTCTGCGATCGTCACCACGGCAGACGCCGACATGCCTGACGAGTTACTTGAGCCGGCGCTCTATTTTGCCAAGGGAGCAGGACACGTCAACCCTAACAAAGCTGCCGATCCCGGTCTTATTTACGACATCACCGAGGATGACTACGTCTCCTACATCTGCGGCAAATTCGGCGAAGAAGGCGCCAGAAATATAGTGCGCGGAGTCGTGGACTGCTCGAAGATGGTGACGGAAGAGGAACTCAACTACCCTTCGATTCTGCTGGCCCCCAAAGGCGGGGCGGCGGCCATAATGACCCGAACGGTCACAAACGTCGGACCGGCGAGATCGAGCTACACGGTGTCGGTGACCATATCGAAGACTGCCGTGTCAGCTACTGTCACCCCCAAGACGCTGAAGTTCACCGAGTTGAACGAGCAGAAGTCGTTCACCGTGAGTGCGAAATGGGGCGCCGGCGGACCTCCTACTTCCGGCAATCAATTCGTGGAGGGAAAGTTGACTTGGACCTCCGATGATGGCAACCATGTGGTGACCAGCCCATTTGTCGTCTCCGCCCTTAAGTGATGCAGCGCTAGCTCTACCTTGCAAAATAAGTAAATTGGTATGAATGTATGAATGAATTGGTTTGGGGATTTGAATAAATAAATGTTTTTCCTTTCAATACCATAAATTAAAATTTTTATAAGTGTTTTTCAGTATTATATATATATATAATTGAGCCATCACGATTTTTGTGCTTGGAAGGAAGGTAAAAGGTGAATATTTTAGAAAATTTAATAATTTAGAAAACTCTGTATAATACCATTTCTATTATTTTTATTATTATTATTATTATTAGATGGGGGAGAAGCTGAGTGTTCCAAAAATCTGTGAGGACGGTAGATCCGGATGGTGTAAACTGATTTGTAGTGAGAGGGAAATGACAATCAATTATGTACTTGTTTGAAAATCGGATAACATATCTCCTGTACGATGGACAATTTAAAATTTATATATACACATCTTCACTCATATATAGCACAGTCATACTCGACTGACATCTATATAAAACATAACCACACAGTTAAATAGTAATATAATAATGTCTAAGCATAATAAACAAGTCCGAGAATACGTAGCAAGTCCATAGATACAAAATTATAATTCTAAAATCATAAACCAAACAAGTCTACTAATGAAATAAGACTAGCATAACGTCCATCGAAAATAAATACAAGTTCGAAAAAATATGAAATAGTCATCGACGCTAAGGGACTGACAGGTGGATCCTCTCATGGCGGCATGAGATACACCTATCAACTACCTGAAATAAAAAGAAGGGCAAGAAGTAGTGAGTTCCGGGTGGAACTCTGTGGGTATAATTAAGAATAGATAAATTTATGATATATAAAAGGGTAAAACAAACATACAGAATCAAGGGTATACAGTCTCTAGAATAAAGAATATAAATCAAATGCATCTGTATGAATAAACATATTTGAAAATCAATATAACACGTAGGGGCATGATAAAAAATGCCCCTAATACCTCAATAAACTACTAGTACTGTCGAACAGATCCAAATCATATAATAAATACAAATCATAGTAGTTTACTGAGGTATTAGGGCAAGCGCAAGCAAATGCACAATGCATAACATGCACATGATGCGATGACCTGTACTGTATACACACCAACCACCGCTGCATTGGGTACGTTGAGTGAACAAAATACAAGCGTCAAAACCTGTGACTATGCAGATACACCACAATACCTATGACCCTGAAATGAAAAGTTGTAATACTTGTGACTATAAAACCCCGAAATACCTGTGGGGATTCTAAACACCTAGGGAGTATCAATTGTCTGCATACAACTCCAACTGAGAGTGGCACAACAGGAAAATATAACCGATGACCCATCTCAACCATAAGAGAGTTAGTGGTCGTTGGCATGTAAACAATGTTATAGTGCATGTCACTAATATACATAACCTCAATCAAACCAAAATCATGCAATCAATACGATACGAAGCACAATAAACACCATAGTAAATAAACATGTATTAATCTACTGGGTAGAGTCTATCTAATGTCAACCAAAGCCTAGATAGGTCGAATGTTAATTCCGCAGTGCACGCGTACACGCGGTACTCTTTAAATCAAAAATCAAGAGATGAGACTGTATAACTGAACATTTTAGAATACTACTTAAAAGTAAAGCAAGAATAAGTATCAAGCAGGAAAAACAAGGAGAATAGATTTAAGGTAAATCAACTTACTCAGATAATAAAATAATCATGCATTTAAGATAAAAGAATATATAAGAATCAAGTAAAAAGTACCCACCTCAAAATATAGAGTGTCGTATCCGCCTTCAAGTCTGACGATCACCTTGTGCTCCAATCCTACAAGTATAGAAATATAGAACCAAAACTAAGTAGTTACTATCAATATATTATCCTATTAATTAATTAATCAACCCATTAATTAGTTAACTAATTAACTGTGTTACCGTTGCAGGCTCCAGCATCTTCCTTCCGTGAAAGTCGTCTAGGGTTGCCTCTCGACGGTTCCGCCTCCACGTCGTTCGCTTCCGGAACAAATTTGACGTCGTCTGTGGAAAACTCCAGTAACTACCAGAAGGGGCACTACAACAGGGGAGCCAGAGGGACAATCCATCATATTGACGCGGGAGGAATTGGACCACCTGGTAGCCAACGCCTTCAAAGGACCGTTGGAACAGCACCAGATCGAACAGGCTGCCTCTCAGAGGGCGGCCCAGATGCATGGCGACATTCCCAGGATATTAGCCTCGCATAATAAGATGCGACAATCCATCTCACCGTCGGGAGGACCTGTTATGATGACCCCGGCACACAGGAGGGATTCCATCAGAGAGATGGAAAGAGCACAGTCCGCCGCCTCTAGCATTCTACGGCGATAAGAAGAGCAGGGAAAGAATGAAGCCGCCAAGATCCTCCCGAAGTCCCCGTCCACTCCGTTTACCCCTCACATTATAGCGGACCCGATGCCGAAGCAATTCTGTGGCCCAAGAATTGCTGAGTATGATGGGAAGACAGACCCGGAGGATCATGTATGTAAGTTCGAAAACGCAGCTCTGTTACACCAATACACTAATGGTGTGAAGTGCCGAGTGTTCTTGAACACATTTATCAGGGGCCACTCAAAGGTGGTTCCAGCGGTTGCCACCGAGTTCGATAAACTTTTTCTGGAGTTTGAGACTACCTTCTTGCATCATTTCACCAGCAGCCGGCGATATCAGAAGGTAACCTTGAATCTGTTCACTCTGAAATAGAAAGGAAAGGAGTCGTTGAAGGACTACATCCAGCGGTTCAATTGGGTGGCGCAAGACGTGCCAACGCCCACGTCAGAAATCCTCATTAGCGCCTTCACCCAAGGGGCTCTGCGAGGGAAATATCTTCCGATCACTGGTGAAGAAACCCCCAGTCAGTTTTGATGATCTATTGGGGTGGTTAGTCAAGCATGTCAACGTGGAGGAAGTGTAGCACGCCCAGCGTAAAGATTCGGCGGGAACGCCTATCCAAGTCCAGGCACGATCCGAGAGGAGGGAGTCGCCCTCCCCCGCCCGAGCGAAAGACCCTTGCTCAGGAAGCGATCACTGGACCATAAAGAAGAGGCTAGTGGAGACGGTGGATACGGAGAGACCCAAGCTACCCGAGAAATACTGTGAATTTTACGGTAGTACGACGCATTTCACGGAAGACTGTTATACTTTGAAGAAGAAGAAGAGGTCTAAGGATGAAGACCCCAAGCCTCGCCGGAAGAGAGGGAAAGCGGGATATCGACGGAAGTCCCCTCAATGAAGCCTCTCCCCTAGACACTGACAACATCAAGAAGGCGGGTCTGGACACCATCCCCCGTCACCCCCAAGAAGAAGAAGCCGAGAGGCAATACCTCGCCAGTCCGCTTCCCCTGAGAGAGATCCCAAGAAGGGCAAAGCTCCGGCCCGCGGACCTCCCTCAGGCCTCGTGGGAGTCATCTCAGGCGGCCCCACTGGGGGAAATTCTCATCGGGCGAGAAAGGCACACACTCGCCGGTTGGAGAACTACGCCATCAGCACAAGAGATGAAGTCGGCCCCAATAACCTAGAAGACGTGGAGGCTCCCCATGAAGATGTGCTGGTAATCCTTATCTGAATAGCTAATTATGAGGTTAAGCGAATTTTTATGGATACATATAGCTCCGTGAACATCCTATACAAAGCGACATTTGACCAGATGCAGGTCAACAAAGATGAACTACACCCGGTTTGTACGCCGCTCTTCGGCTTTACTGGATATCAGATACAGCCGATGGGGAAAATCTCGTTGTCCCTTTCACTGGGGGATGACAACCTACAGAGGACGAGGAAGACTTCTTTCATGATTGTAGAAATGCTCCGTAAATTTAACATGAGTGATTCAAAAGAGGTAACCACTCTCATGGCCACAAACACAAGATGTTGAGAACCGAAATTTTTAAAGGGTCTCTTTGCAAATTAGGGACCTAGATGTGAACAGCAAAATTTTGAGGGTTTAATTGTAAAAAGCCAAAGATTAAGTTATAAAACCTAACTCTCTCATTAACTCCCTCATCTTCCCTCTCCCCAAATTCCTTTCTTCTTCCGCCGCAACCTCTCGACGTTGAAACCGTGCGAGCGAGGGACGAAACCGTGCGAGCAGTTTCCTCGCAGCGCCGCGCCTTCCTCTTCCTCTCATTTCTTCTTCCATTTCTTCCTCTCTGTTCTTCTTCTTCATCGGTTGCTGCAGCGCACACGAAGGAGGCGCCGCCTCACACTCACGAGGAAACCCTAGATTTCAGCCGTCTCCCTTCAGTGCCGTTGTCCTCGTGCGAGCACGCGACGGTGATCTTCCTCCCTTGGCCATCACCGGAAAACGGCAGGCAACTTTTTGACCTCGCCGCCCCCAATTGCTTGCGCCGGCCGAAATCAGGTAAGCCTTTAATGTGGTCAGATTTCAATTTTTGCCAAATTTTGTTCTTGAAGTGTGCTTGATCACAAACACAATTGGGTTTGATTTTTACCTGTTAGTGAAGGGAATTTGTTGTTGCCGTGAGTTTGCATTGGATTCATGTTAAGATTTAGAGTTGGGTTTGTTTGGATAGTGTTTGGATCAATGGTGTTGTTCTTGTGTTGAGTTAAGTATGGGTTTTTGTTTGGTGATGTTATTTTGGATCTGTTTCGGATTTAGTGATGTTATTTTGGATCTGTTTCGGATTTAGATTAAGTGTTAGGTTAATAATCTGATCAGTTAGCATATTTGGACTGAGGTTAATTCTATTTTGGTTATAGTTTACCCTAGATGGTGGTATTTCTTGTGAATTGGTGTTGGTAATTTATTTTAAATCTGTTGGTTAGTTTGTAACATTTGCCATGAGGTGCAAAGAGGGTATGTTTAGTGTAAATATGATCATGTAAGTTGAGGGTTGATTAAGGATTAGTTTGGTGTTCACCTTGCTTGTAGTTGTGGGAGTTCTTTGGGTTGAATTCGGGAATTAATGTAATAACCCAATCAAGATCATTAGGTTAAGAAGAAACTTAGTATTATTTATGACTCAGTTAAGTAGATGTTGTAATTAGGAGTTATCTTAATTTTGTTTATATATAGTTTAACTAATTTATTTAATTTTATAATTAGTTAAACTTATGTATTAACACAGGACCTTGAATTTGGACTCATTTCGATCGATCGTGGGAGGTTCTCTTCGTTTATGAAATTCTTCAATAAAAGGCGGGTATTTCTCCTTTGTACTCGAGTAGTTTTCTTTACCTTAAAAGCATGGTTATATTATGTCTGATAGGTTGCTTGACCTTGTTCTTTGTCGTTATTTAAAATATCGCCGTTGAGACTTATTCTTCGTTGATCTTCGAGATTCTAAATTCGTATCTGTACAATCCTCTGTTGGTTTTCTGTTCTGTAAAGTGCCGCTTGTACGCGAGTACTTAGAAGTCCATTAAACACAGATAGGTTTATTTGGCATTAGAAATACCCTACCTAGTAGTATAGGTGCATAATCATTGGTTTTTAATTTCTAGATGGTTGTATTGATGCATCGTATACTCGTTGGATTTTGTTGCATCGTTGTTTCTTCAGTTGTTTGTGCATCGTATAGCATGCACCATACTTGCACGTTGCATACTAACGACTGTTGGGCTTATATTTGGTTAAGCCGTCGTTAGTCATATTGTTGCTCGATTCACTCAACCACTTGTTGTCGTGGTAGATATTAGAGTGCGAGCATCTGTCCTGTTATGTCAAACAGTAACACCCTCACCGTTGTTTTTAGAGGGATGAGCCGTTGGTGGCTCACCCTCACCATTGTTTGTTTTTGAGGGATCTTGTAGCTGTGATAGCCCCCCCCCTCGATGTACTGTGGGTTTGGAGTGTAGACTCCCCAGCATCCTGTCCACTCAACCACGCCTTATGTGGTATTTGTTGTTGGAGTGGTACAGTTGTCACAGCCCTACCCACTCGGGCACATAGATGGGATGTGTTGACGGCTTGACTGGCGTCAGGGGTGACACATGTCATTGCATCATGTGCATACGTATTTCGTTTATGCATTTTCCTGTGATTGTTGCATTTATATGAGCTATGCTTGTTGCACTTAATTGACATGCATGTATATCTGGGTTTTATTATTGGTGTGTTGTTTTACATATGCTTTTTTGTTATTCGGGTTTTATACCATGTTGTTTTACATATGCGATGCATGATTAAGATTCCTATAATTCTTATGGACTGTACACTGTTGACTTCTCTACTCTGTTTATCCTTATTATGTCATGCTTATTTGTCTACTCATATACCCGCAGAGTCCGCCCGGACTCACCACCCCTGCTTTCCTTTTTATTGTTTTCAGATAGCAGGTAGAAGTATTTCTTGGAGCCAGGAGAGGATCCAGTTGTCAGTCCCCAGTGTCGAGTTGAGTTAGTCTTCCGTATTTGGTTTAGTTATTTTTCAGTACTTGGAGTTGCATTTTATTCGTTATTGGGTTTTGTCGTTATCAGAGACATTTGAGTTCTCTTCTGGATTGTAGTTTCATTTTATGTTTAAGGTGGCTGAGTCATCTGTTATTTATTTTGTTTCGATATAAAACTGCGTGGTTGTGATTTCTATATATTATTGTGATGTCAGCCGCTTGTGGCTGAGCTATATTGAGGAGATATGATGTATAATTGCCCCATATTGTCCGCCGTACAGGGGAGATACTGCCCGATTTTCGAGGAAGCATGTGCCTCTGGGGGCATAACACAAGATTAGACGATGATGAGAGTGCTAAACCCGTTGATTTGACTCAATATCGGAGCATGATAGGTAGTTTGTTATACCTCACAGCTAGTTGACTTGATATACTTTTTGCTGTGGGTATGTGCGCTAGGTATCAAGTTTGTGCCAAGGAATCTCACTTAATCGTTGTTAAGAGGATTTTGAGATATCTTAAAGGCACAATTGGAGTTGGTCTTTGGTACCCCCCGTACCGAATCATTTGATCTAATTGGCTATACCGATTCCGACTACGCTGGATATAAGTTGGATCGGAAAAGTACAAGTGGGGGCTGCCAATTCTTAGGTTCATCCTTAGTATGTTGGTCAAGTCGGAAGCAACATTGTGTGGCTCTCTCCACGATCGAGGCAGAATATATCGTCATGGGAGAGAGCGTATCACAATCGTTATGGATGATTCATACTCTAGAGGACTATGGATTAAGTTATAAAGATGTGCATGTGTTGTGTGACAACATTAGCACAATTAACCTAACAAAGAATCCAGTCCATCATTCTAGGACCAAACATATTGAAGTGTGTCACCACTTCATTAGGGATCATGTAGCTAGGGGAGATATTGTACTCTCACATGTAGAGTCCAAGTCAAACCTCGCTGACATTTTCACTAAACCATTTCCCGAAAATGAGTTTAGCTTTTTAAGAAGGGAGTTGGGAATATGTCGCGCTTCATAAACATCAAAATGCATTCAAAACCCTTCATGATTATTTCTAATTGTTGGGATACAATTGGGTAACTTGGGGACATCTCACACAAACTATAAGGTTCAACAAAACGTTTTTGTTTGCTAGAAATGGGTTGAGATGCTAGGATCAACTCAATTTCTTAAAATGTCAATGCATCCCTTGAGAAATTAAGTTGACGAGATAAAAATCACTTTGGTGACCAAGTATGGGGAAAACCAATACGTAACATATATGTATTTGGCTCCATGATCATGTTGGGACCGGGTGCGTGTTGACATGGATGCGGGTTCGTAATTTTAAAATTAATTACATGCAACGGAAGGTTTAGCATAAATAATTTCTCAAATAGTGAATATTCATTTATTAAAATAAATGATTACAATCATAAAGTGATTGCCTTAGGACACTTCTCTCATATCACTAACAGATCATACTTGGACATTCTAATCAAGGAAACTTGATTGGAAACCTAAATTTGGCACAATCTTGATTGAAATTGATTGAGTGATTGTTGATTGAGTTTGACTCCACTTGGGTGGAGCAATGTGATTTGTTCGAACCATAAGGCCCTTTGATCCTTGTTTAGGGATCAATTATAGTCAAGGGATCACTTTCAAGATCGATATCTTTCATCAGATATCTTCAGAAATCGTGTGGAAATCTAAAACTGCAAGTTTCAGATCGTATCAGGGAGTATCAGGAACCCTGATCGGTCACTGGACCGATCAAGAGTAGGGCTGATCGGTCCCCGGACCGATCTGGCTCCCTCCCGTGGTAATCGATCCACAGACCGATCAGAGGGGTAGCAGAGACTTTGCGAAATTTTGTCCAAACATTCTGTGCTAGCTTGGATCGGTCCCCGGACCGATCTGGCACCCTGTGGTGATCGGTCCACAGACCGATCAGGGGGGCTTCCCGAATATCATCCGACCCTACTGTTCGCTTCCTGATCGATCAGTTGATCGATCAGAAGCCTGCCTGATCGGCCACTCGACCGATTAGGACCAGACCAGTCCGATCAGGCCAGAGCCTGATCGGTCTGGGCGCTTCCAGATCGAACGGTGATCCGTTCAATCGCATTAAATTGCGGTTGGTGGACCGATCCACCAACCGATTTAATCACGAATTCTCTTCACTTCCCAAGCCCTAGCCGACTAAAACCCTTCAGCGCCGAAAACCCCCTCTCCTTCTTCCTTGCGCGCGCGATCACTTCCTTCCTCTTGCTGTGCGTGTGCGATCCTGAGAGTGTGATCCTGCAAGCTCTTCCCTGTTTTCTGCAAGTCCTTTCTTGCTCAAGGTCTTGCGCTACTTTCATGCACTGAGAACTTCTTCCTGCGCGAGCCACTTCTTCTAGACTCCAAGATCTTCATCACAAATCTTCAATGACACCTAAGTAAGCTGGTTTAGTTAGTTTCTTTTTCGGATCATAGATTATGTATTTGAGGCTAACCATGTTTTGATGTTTTATTGTTGTGTCGTGACCTCATGTTTTGGTCGTAACCCTTCCTTGCCATGTCTTACCTTTGATCAATGTCTTACCTTATGATTAGTTCTCCGTGATCAAATCTGTTGCCATGATCCACATCTACTGATTAAATCAAATCTTGCTCCTCTGATTAAATCAAATCACCTTGATCAATATCTTACCTTATGTTCACTGATTTGGTCTTTGATTAAACTTTGTCTTGACCAATGTGATCAAATCTGTGATTAAACCTATGTTCATGTGATCAATTCAACCTTGCTCATTTGATTTATGCTTCCATGATCTATTCCATTCTTTAGAAAGTCATCTAAGGGAAAGAAACCGGTGGAGGGTAGCTCGAGGGGCAAAGCCCCTTCCTCATCAGCACCTACCCGAAGGCCTCAGCCTTCCTCGAGTTCTCGCTTCCCCAATGCCGCCTGTGAACAGGCTTTTCAATCTCGCACATTCAAGTTACTCTCCTGTCGATCAATTGATGTTCCCTTTCAATCCGAGCATTACCCCTCCATCATGGAGATAGTCACTTTCTACAATATGGGCTTTCTCCTCTCTCTGGAGCGAACGATAAATTTTGACCTAGTTTCCGAGTTTTACAATAATCTTCAGCAAGGACCTCAAGGGGGCTTTGAGTTCACTACTCGAGTCGCCAAGAGGACTCTTGATTTCTCCTATGACATTCTAACGGAGTATCTGAGCGGTCGTCGATCGCCTAACTTGTATTCTATATATCCTGAGCTCCCTGACCCGCTGTTGGCTCCTTTTGCGGACGTCACCTCCAACTTTATATATCAGTATTTCTTTGGTCATCCTCGCCCAGCCGAGCTTGATGAGTTGGGTCCTGATTTTTCTACTTTTGCAGCACTTCGTCTCTCTCCTACCGATTACATCTTGTTCAAGATTATCACAAACTGTATCCTGCCAATCACTTCCAAACATTTAACTTGTTGGGACCGGGTGCATGTTGACATGGATACGGGTTCGTAATTTTAAAGTTTAATTACGTGCAGCGGAAGGTTTAGCATAAATAATTTCAAAAATTATTTTAACCACGTATCTAGCATGCAACCTTAAGTTGTGGAGACATGATCATAAATTAAAACTTTGCGGAAAAGTAAACTAATTTACTTAGTACCTCGCGTAACTCGAAGAAAGGGACGAGATCCAACCGTAGCGTCCCTTGGAAGCTTCGCCTCTATTCGCGTCCACGCCGAGTTCTCTTCGGGATGACTTCGCAAAGCCACGAGTTTTGTGCCGACAAGAACTACTAGATTCTCCAAAGGCATAACTAGAATATCAAGAGAGAGATATGGAAGACTAACCACCAAGTAACGGAATCAAGATCCGGGAGAGGAAGGAGTTGCGATCCGCTTCTTCTTCTTCTTTGGCACCTTCTTGGTGGAGGTTGCTCACGCCAACCCTAGGAGGGGTGCCGGCCCTAGAGAGAGAAAGAGAGGGCGCCGGCCCTAGAGAGAGAGAGGGTGTGCGCCGGCTGAAAGACCCAAATGTACTAGATTAAATTGTCACGAATGTGGGTCTCAAATTTAGATGTGAATAAAATGCTGGAAACCCTTTTACAATCAAAAACTGAAAATGTAATATAGGGGCCACAGGTCGTATTTTTCTCAGGGACTAGTTGAGGGTTTATTTGATTCGCGCTTGTATTTAAGTGTCGTTTATGAATTTTGGGTTTCGAATGGAATATGGTTTGGGTTTCAATTTAAAATGAAATCACAATGAGAATGAAGGAAAACCCAACCATGGAACTTAACAAGTGAACTCAAACAAATTGGAACTTAATTGCAACTTAGCCTACTTTGGTGAGCAAAATCTGATTCGAGGCAAACAAATGCTAAGCAAGTGAATTAGGACTAGGCTGAATTTTCGATTAAAGCCATTGCCAAACACTTAAAGCCTAATTGTAAAGTTGAAACTTGCTATTGATGCCGAAAAGGTTATGAACTGTTGTAAAGAGAATAGATTTGAAACAAACAAATTAAATTCCGAATCCGAAAACAACACAAGATCTCACACCTAAAACTGCTGTGCAGAATTACAGCAAATACTGATATGGAGTGCAGAATTTCATAGGCCAATGCAGAGTTTCAAGCAATCTGATGTAAAGCCAAATAGAATTTCAGAACCAAACAATAATAATTTGATACCAAAAGGAGAAAACTCATGTGCCAAAATCTTGATACGAACTGCAGGAAATTCAGCACTACAGAAACAATTAAACTGCCTAAACAAGCAATCCATTTTAATCAGCATACACTGAATTAATGTTCAGAAAAAAGTGAAGATGAGCTCATGCTTCCCTTGATACAGCTTCAGAATTGATACCAAAACTACAGCACCGCATGCAACAAACTGAAATAGATCAAATACAGATTGGCAGAATTCAGAATCTGATGCTGAATTTCAGCATCAGTTTGAAGTGCAAAACAAACAACAAGCAGGAATTGATACACTGATCTATAACTCAGAAAACATGGAACAACAACCGAAGGCAATTTTCAGTAATAAAGGACTGCAGAAACAGAATTCGGAACCCAGCAGCATGTGCAGAAATGAATGAATGCAGGAATTGGCACAACTAAATTGCAGAATTTGATGACAGGTTTCGGATGCAGTAACTAGTTGATGCAGAAATTGATATGCAGGTAAACACGAATTGAATGCAGAGTTCAAATGTCACGAATTGAATTCAAAGACAGCAGATGCAAGTTGAAGCAAAATTCAGAAATGAGAATGCAGCAAATCTGGTTCGAATGTAGTGAATTGAGTGCAGAAATTAAGATCGATAGCTATGGAAATGAAATAAAACTGCAAGATTGAATTCAAGGGATTAAAACTGAGCTAGCTTAACTCAACAATCAGAAATGGCAGAAAAAGAAAACAATTAAAACGCAGCAACAACTGATACGCGACATCAGAAATGGCACGCAACAGGGATACGGAAGCAATAAACATAAAATAAACTGAAATTACATTCGATCAATCACTGAACAAAATGCCTAGCTAATTTACTTGCAGGAAATAAACCTAACTTAAGCAAAACGATTAGAAACTGAAACTAAGCAATCTGATTCGAATTACAGAAACAACTCAAAGTGCAGAAACGAGATAACAGCTAATAAACGAGATTAACCAAGCCTCAATCCCTCATCTCAGCTCACGAATCCTTGCTGTCACTCAAGGATGAGCCTCCAATTAAGATAGAAGCAATCCATACAAGAAAACTACAACAACTGAATAAATTCAGAAATGAAATGGAAGAAACGAAATTACAGCTACAACTTGGAAATTCGCTAATTAAACTAAACCTCAATCCTTCTCCTTGCTGTCACTCAAGGATTAGCATCGATTTGAGGTGGTCGCGCCTCCGGTTGAAAAAAAATGAAGAAAAATGATGAACTGAGCTAAAAACGCGAAGAAGAAGCACTGTGCGGCGAAGACGCGACGAAGGTTGCTGCGGCCAAATTTTTCCTTAAGTAATAAAAATTGGACGGCTCAGATTGATTGGAGGAGATCCAACGGCTGATCTTGCTCTGATTGGAGCCAAACTTTTATGATGATGATCTGGGGTCAGGATCTGCCTCGTGGTAGCTCGGATCCTCCAGATGTGCAACGGATGGTCCAGATCAACTCTATCTGTGATTGGATGCTCTAGAGCCCTCCTTGCTTAATCCAACGGTTGATCTAGCTCTGATTGGGATGAAACCATCAGATCTTAATCATAGAGCCTGATCAACCCTAACCCTAGCTCGGATTGCTTCAGATCGTCCCGGATGGCTCAGATCTAGCCGCTCTTGAATCGGACGGCCCGGATTAATCGTAGGCTTGATAATTCGATCCGGTTCACATCCGACTCAGGTTTGACCCAATATGCCCTAGGTCCAGGATCCTTTCATGCCTACAAAAATATATCAGAAAATTAGTGGCCAAATAACCCAAAAAATATGTAATTTTACAATTAAGTCCAAAATAAGATAAAGTTCCAAAACCTAGGGTAAAATCATAATTAAGCAATAAAAACATGGATCAAACATGGATTTTAGCAATTAAAATAATCAATAAAATGGTGCTTATCAACTCCCTCACACTTAACCTTGAGCGTCTCGCGAAACAACTAAATAAGTATCCCTTAGGTTTTCTAAAGCATAATTAGAAGCAAATGAAAAGAAATTACCTAAGGTTGTCAATTCTCATAAATCTAAGCTCTATGGATTAGTATCTTGTCCTTAAATCAACAACTTAGCCTTTTCATCCATCATGAGTCATTGAGATGAATTTAAATCACTAGCCTTTCAAGGGAAGTTTTGGTGGCTCTCTCATTAAGTTCTAACTTGATGATGGAAGTGGAGCTCACTCAAACACATATGATTCTTGCACTACCATAGGCTTGCTTATTATCTACTCTCCACCATTGATCATGATTGGAATCAACAACTATAAAAACAAATGAAAACATGGAAAATGGTAAGAAATGGAATAAAAACAAGAAAATGGAAAATTTGATGGAGTGGGAGACTTGGTTGCTCAAAAATATTTCCAATGTGCTTTGCCCCATCTTGACAGTCCTCTAATGATATCAAGAGTGTGGTGAAGTCAAATTTAAGTAATTGCCTTTGATTTGGATGAAAAACCCTTCCTTGGTTTCAATGTGCCATTTTCCACCTTGCGTGCCAAATTTCTTTCTTCATTCTCTTTTCTGATTTTTCTCTTCTTCTTTTATCTTCTAGCAAGGTCAGAAATGAACTGAAATAAAGCTTGGACTTGGGTGAGAAAAATTTCACTTGATTCCATGGTGCCAAAGTTCACTTGTTGTGCCACTTTGTTTCTCCTTTGTTTTTCTTCCTTTTCAAACTGTTTTCCATTTCTTTTTCTTTTTTTTTTCTAACTGATCACTTCAGAGCAGGAACACCAGTTCCTATTTCAGATTACAGCTCCAATTCCAATCTAATTCGTGACAGCAGGTTGCATCAAATAAAAATGGCAGATTTAGAGCTTGAAGTTGATACCAAACTGTTTTTCTGTTTTTACCTCAGGTTTTGTTCAGCTTCTCTGCAATTTTTTTTTCTTTCTCTGTTTTTCATCAGATTCCAAACTCTTCCTTTGTAATTTGGCCGCCAAACTTTTAAATAAACTGCCTCACAAGCTCTGATCAAACTCAGCTACCCATTGCTAACTTAGGAAGCAGGAATTCAACTTCTTTTCAGCCTTAAGTCAGCCTTCCTTCAGATTCTGTTTAAATTCAGCAGTGTTTCACTGACTTTCCAAACCAGATTCAGGTTGAGGCAGATCAGATTCCTTGCATTCTTTACAACCATTACATCACACAATGATAAACAAGCAGCCATATATTTTTTTTTGCCATATACTGCTTCCTTCTTTTTTTTCTGTTTTGATTTCTTTTCTGCTGCAATTCCATTGTTTGTGCTGTAATTCCCTTCCATTCCATTCCAGATCAGTAAATTGGATTCAGATTTCCTTCCTTCCTCTGATGTTTGGCACAAATTTCTGCAATAAGCTCAGATTTTCTGATTTTGGCACAGATTTTTGTGTAAGTTTCAGATTTTTCCAACTTGGGTTATGATTTTTGTGGACATGCTTCAACCTTTATCAGAAACAGCTGCAACCCAGCCTTCCGTGAGCTTCAAATGGATTGCATTTTCTGTTCCTTCTAATCAGCAAGATGAATTTGGACCAAGTCACTGCCATGAGCTTCAAATGGATTGCATTGAGTTCAGATTTTTTTTTTCTTCATTTGCGTGCCAAACTTTTGAATAAACTTTGCAGATTTTTTTTTTTTTTTTGCACGCTACTTGGATCTTCAATTGATGATGAAAACTCTAGATGCTTCAATTCCACTTCCTCTTGCTCATTTTTGGTACCAACTCACTCACTTGGCACCTTTTTGCTTCAATTTCACAAAAAAATTTCTTTCTTTTTGACATGAAATACATCCAAAACTTTAGTCACTCCCCCACACTTAAATCTTTGTCCGTCTCGGGCAAAATAACATTAAGAACATCTCAAGCAACAAGTCCAAAGAAAAGTGAAGGTAAGAGTAAGAAATAAGTAAAGAAAAATAGAATGAACTTGATTTTTGTCAATATTGGTATGGAAAGGTAAATAAAGTGATTGACCTCTATAGATGTGATCCAATCATTGAAATAAGGTTTTGAAAGAACCTAGGCAAGTTCTAGAGCACAATAACATGTATGTGTCACAAAATAAGGCTAATCTCACTAGGTAAAAATAATCCATCTCAAATCATCAATTAAGAATCTAAAGCAAAATTGTACTCAAGCATCCAAGATTTCATCCATGAACTCAAACCCTACGTTTTAACAACCAAATTTAATTAATTTTCAAAAGACTCTAACATGACATGAAGATAACCTAAAGGGACACATTTATTTCCACTCATGCAAGAAAAAGTGCTAAAAGAAAAGACATGGTATTTACAATGTCTATTTATTCAATTTATTCTAGAAAACATAAAAAATGAAAAATGCGATAAAAGAAAATGCAAGAAAAATAAACTCCCCTTTATTCGGGTGGGCGGAGTCTATCCAGAAGTAGCCTCCATCGTGGTAATGGAGGAACATGGGTAGCTGAGTGAATTCGGGCTCTCCCACACTTGAACTTTGCAAAAGATGGTTCAGGTGGCCTCAGGCGATCTAGGTTCAAGAGCCATTCAAGGGGTGGAGTGCTTTTAATTAAAGTAAGATCATCTCCTCCTTCTTGATGCCCTTCAGAAGTCCTTCCAGGAGGCTGGACTCTGTTCAGTTGAAGTACCCACTCTGGAAGTCTTCTGGACCCTGCAAAACAATGTAATACCTCTCTCACGCGTTCAGGGTCAGAAAGAAATGAAATAATATCAGTTTCTGCATAAAATGAATCCAAAACTGCATCATGTCCAATTAAATCAAATTCTGGTATCTCAATGAAATTTTCAGAATTATGTTCTACAAAAGTTGCATCCAGATACTCATCACACATAAAGAAATCAATTTCTGGCTCATCAATAGAAATTTCGCAATTATTTTCAATCAAGGGTGTATCAAGTAATGTGTCACAACCAATCAAATCAATCTCAGGTATTTCCAAAAGTTTTTCACATTCATTTTCAGCATAAGACATAACAAGAGATTCATCAAAATAAATAACATCCATTTCAGGCACTTCTAAAAAAATTTCACTAGTCATATCCACAAAAGATGTATCTAAAGATTCATCATAACAAACTACATCAATTATGGGTGCCTCTAAAATTATTTCACTATTCATATTTACAATGGATGTGTCAAGTAATGCATGATGATCAATAAAATCAATGTTTGGTACCTCTATTGGATTTTCACAAACAATCTCTACACAAGGTATATCAATAAATACATCAGAATCAATAAAGTCATCCCTAGGTACCTCACTGCATTTTTCTGAAGAAAGAGGAGAAATACTTACCTGAGTGTGCTGGATAATACCTGGAGGTTCTATAATAGTAGATGTATCTGTGGTCTCCTCCTGGTCAAGTTCATGCTCCTCATCAGCCTCAGGCTCTGGTGGACAATCAACTGGTGATCCTTGGGTGCTTGCTTCTACCATGCAAGTCCCTACACTTTCTGGTTCGTTCTCTAAATATTGTGGTGGTCCCTGGGGCTTAGTGCAATCCCCTACACCTATGGAATCATCTCCTCTGCATGCTTCTCCTGTAATATCTGCAACAACAGTATCAGAAAAATTAGGACCACTAATAACACTATCATCAGAAAACAAAAGTCTAGAATGGTCCTGTGGAGCTTCAATTTCTTCTTCTGGAGCTGAAAAATTTGGAATTGGATTTTGAGTAGGAATCTCCGGAGGAATGCATGCTGTAGGTGCCCAGACTTTGATGAGTACGTCATCTTCTTCTTCTTCTATCAAATGTGCAAGATTACTTGAAGAAGGACTTGGCCATGCACTAGGGTCACCTTGAACTGATATAAAATCAACTCCGAGGGATTGTTCTGATTTTTGGGCTTGCCTTTGATGATATTGTACAACTTGTTGATAAATCTCCTCCACCCTTTGTTGTTGCCTAATTTGTTGCAACATTTCCTCGACCTTCTGTTGGAGCACATTTCCTGCACTAGAACTCCCATAGCCTCCTTCGTTAGCATAGCTCCTTGACTGACCTTGAAAGGATGAAGTAGGCTGAAAATTTTGAGCTTGCTGATTTGGTTGAAAACATGGCTGTTGGGGCTGATTAAAGAACTGATTAGAGGGCTGATATGCTGAAAAATTTTGCTGGGAAATGTAGCCTTGAAAGTTCTGATTTTGAGCTGAAAAATTAGGTGGCGAGGGCTGAAAATTCTGCCCTTGAAACCCTTGACCGTAGGGCTGGAAATTTTGATTCAAGGGCTGTGTTGGCTGAAAATTTTGTTGGTTTTGAGCTGGAAAAACTGGAAATGATTGCAAGCCTTGCTGCCCTTGATTATATTGCTGGAATTGAGGTTCGAAATGCTGAAATGGTTGCTGAAAATTTTGACTTGATGGCTGAAAATTTGGTTGATTGGGCTGAAAATTTTGGAAAGGCTGCCCATTCTGAAAATTCTGGAAATTTGGTTGAATTTGCTGAAAATCCGGCTGAAATTGTTATAGTTGCTGAATTTGAGGCTGACAAAACTGATTTGGTTGCTCAAAAACTGAAAATTGGGGCTGCCCTTCCTGAAATTGTTGGAAATTTGGTTGACTTGGCTGCTGAAATTGGAAGGGCTGACTTGGCTGACAATTAGGCTGAGGTAGCTTCTGGTAAGTAGATGACTGTGATTTCCATTTTTGTTGGTAGTCCAACTCCTTTAGCACATTTCTTAACTCCTCCAATGTCTTTTCTATCTCTTTTGACCCCATTTTGAATTTTGCAACCCTGTCACAAAACAAACAAGAAAAAATGGCAGCAACCGTATACAAATGATAAAGCAACAGAAAATAGAACCCAATGATATGTCAAAAAATATACAAGCAAAAATCAAACAAATCAACTAGTTGCTTCCCCGGCAACGGCGCCAAAAATTTGACGGGCCTAAACTATGTGTCACGAATGTGGGCCTCAAATTTAGAATTTATAAATGAAAGCTGGAAACCCTTTTACAATCAGAAATATGAAAATGTAATATAGGGGCCACAGGTCGTATTTTTCTCGGGGACTAGTTGACGTTGTTTGATTCAAGCTCGTATTTATATGTCGTTTGCGTTTTCGGGTTTCAAACAAGTAATTGGATTTTGGTTTAGGTTGCAAAAGGAAATAAAAACACAATGCAAAGAAGGATCACTCAATTAAAGAGCTGACAAGTCAAATGCAACCAATAAACTCAACTCAACAAATATTGAATTTAATCTACCAATGTTAAGTAACCAAATTTGGAATCGAATCTGAATTAAATCACAAGGTTTACTGCAGAAATGGAGCTTGACAGCAGGAATTTCAGCACTGTATTCAGAATTGCAGAAATTGATTGAATTCCGAAACCAACACACAACTAAAATCAAGTATACACCTCTAGAGTTCAGAAATGGTTCAGAGAAATGAGGTTTACTGATGAGAAATTCAGAATTGAATTCTGAAACTTAGGTTCAGAAATGGTTGATCAGAATTTGGCACGCTAACAAGGTAAGTTAGTGGGTTGGAACCGATGCAAAGAAAAATGATGCTGATTGCCACACTATGAACTGATATAAAGCAATTATGATTAAAACAACAAATCAAACTCAGACTCAGAAACAATTGACTGAGAAACAAAAACCCAGATTCCCTAATTGGATGAGCAGCTGGACAAATTCAGATGGAGAAACTGCAGAAAAGAAACAGAGGGCAGAATTGATCAAAATGCAGAAACGTAGCAGTTAAATTGGACACAAAACAAGCAATTGACTGAAATGAATTGCTATTTTGATGATCAGCAAGGCTTGTGTGGAATTCTCATTTTATGGACTCGAAACACATAAGTAAATGAGCTGAAATTTCAGAAACAAGCTGGGTTTTCAGAATTGGAATTCAGAATCAGAAATGAAATTGATTCACCATAACTAATGGGCAAAGCTTGAATCGAATGCTATTTAGCTAGACTAAACTATAGGTTTTAAACTCATAAAGTAGAACTGCAGCAAGCTTGGAACAAAACGTAGGAATTCAATAGCAAGGAACTAAAAATGCAGAATTAAATTGGCACACACGCTGGAATTGGCACGCAAGCTTTTGGCAAAGAAATAAGCTGAAATAACATTCAATTTAGCACTAACAAACTTCCTAAACTATTTGACTTGAAGAATTGAAGCTAACTTACAGTTAAACAACTTAAGAACGTAAATTGCAGTAACTGAAAAAGAAATTCAGAATTCTTGCAGAATTAAACTACAGCTAAAACAAGGAAACTAAATTATCTAAGCTACTCCTCAACCATTCCTCAACTCAAGAGCTCCTTGGTCGTCAATCAAGGGAGAACCTCGGACCCGCAAGCTCTGCAAATCAGTGAAAATCGCCTATGCTACCGAATCTGATCAGCTCACTGCCCAAACTGAAATCAGCTTCCAATTTCATCAAACTAGCTGTGGTGGCTCGCGATTGGGATTAGGGAGTGTCCGAAACCTTCCAGGGAACCCCTCTGGTCAGCTCGGATGCAGTGGAAGTGGAGCACAGCTGAGTTCATTGAATCAGATAGCAATTCTGCCGAGACCTCGCGCAGCTTGCTATTGAACAGAAAATCAATCGGAAACCTCACTAAGAGCTCTCTTCACTGACCTAACTCTTGCGTTGATGATGGAATTGAGGGATCGCGCCTCCTTGGCAAAGAAATTGGCTAGAAAACGAAGAAGAAACGACTGTAGCGGTGGAGACGCGACGAAGGTGAGCTGCGCAGGATTTTTGATTAAATAGCTAATAATGGACGGCCCAGATTGATCGGATGAAATCCAACGGTAGATCTTGGTCTGATTTGAGCCAAACTTTTATGATGATGATCTGGGGTCAGGATCTGCCTCGTGGTAGCTCGGATCCTCCAGATATGCAACGGATGGTCCAGATCGACTCAATCTGTGATTGGACGCTCTAGAGCCCTCCTTGCTTGATCCAACGGTTGATCTAGCTCTGATTGGGATGAAACCTTCAGATCTTGATCATAGAGCCTGATCAACCCTAACCCTAGCTCGGATTGCTTCAGATCGTCCCGGATGGCTCAGATCTAGCCGCTCTTGAATCGGACGGCCCGGATTAATCGTAGGCTTGATAATTCGATCCGGTTCACATCCGACTCAGGTTTGACCCAATATGCCCTAGGTCCAGGATCCTTTCATGCCTACAAAAATATATCAGAAAATTAGTGGCCAAATAACCCAAAAAATGTGTAATTTTGCAATTAAGTCCAAAATAAGATAAAGTTCCAAAACCTAGGGTAAAATCATAATTAAGCAATAAAAACATGGATCAAACATGGATTTTAGCAATTAAAATAATCAATAAAATGGTGCTTATCACCGGCCCTAGAGAGAGAGAGGGAGAGAATAAGGGAGAGAGAGAGCTTGCTTCAATATCTCTTCATTAATTGGAATTCAAGGCTTGCCTTTGGTTCCTTTATATAGTAGTCTCTCCATTGCCAAGTCTCCCTTTTAACGGAATAAATTTACATAAGAAATTTATCTTACAAATTTTTTTATGAATTATTCCGTTATGCCAAGTTTTATTATAACTAAATTTATAATAAAACAAATACATCTCCCAATTTATTATGGAATAAATTTTTACAAGAAATTTACTATATAAATTTTTCTTATCATGGAAAAATCAATTCACAATTGATTTTATAAAATAAAATAAACCATTTAAAGTTTATTTTAATCTCCATGAAAATAAATTTATTTATATAAATTTCTTTATATATAAATTTATTTATCCATAATTTTATAAAACAAATCGCGCTTGATTTATTTTATAATTTAAACCAAATAAATTGGTTCCCTCCTTTGTTGTGGCCGGCCAAACCAAAGAGGGTGGGGACCCTCTTTGGCCGACCAAACCAAGCCGCCTCCTCGCGAATTAAACTCATTTAATTCGCCCAATAAGCCTTCAAAAGACTTAGCCATTTTAAGCTTCCGATGTGCCTCTAATAAGTTCATATTCGACTTATTTCTCTTGATCGGAAAATCTAATTTTCAACTCGTTTTAAATCCCTCGGATTACTCGTAGTGCGTGTGACTAAATAGGCTTTCGATTTATGTTGGCCGTCTATAATCAACCAATTATAGAACGATCATGAGTGGCACCTAGTAGTACATCATGACCCCCAATTAATCGAAAGATCAACGGTTGACCTCAGAAATAATTCTGAAACCCTTCAGCAGCTATAATGAGTCGTGCCTCATTCCCTTCACCATCTTATACCCACTTGGTTCAGGACACGGTCAATGTGTGTCAGTCCCCACTAGGCTAACTACGTCACACCTAGCCCAAGTAATGTCTTTCTCGTCCAATGGATTCTAATTACTCACATGTGTCTAAGAGATTCCTACTCTGAACATGTCATGCTCTGGCCAGAGGCTTCGAGTAACAATCCGACGATAGGCCTCGGGTATACATCTCCTCGCAAGAAGTGGTGAATCCTTTGTAGGTTGTTCAAACATCTTCGGGCACTTCGGCTTATACCCAACCATCCTGGGTCCACACCTCCATGGAGATGCTTGCTTAAAATGTCAAAGTATAAGTCTCCATGACCAAGATGACTTGAACACCGCAAGTCAAAGGAACATCGCACTTAAGCTGCAGTAAGAACTTCATTGACATATCTACATGTAGATTCCCATATGAAGTTTTACATCCAGTCACTCCAATGAACTAGTTCCCTTAACTAGCATCCATGTTTATCTCCGGACATCCCAATGTCACCAGCCAGTGAGAATCAGCTGATTAGAGAATAACCCATGCTAGTCTCAACAGAATTGATAGTGTCCGTATTTATCAATTCATCGACTAGGGACAATTTCAATACTTCACAATTGCACATGTAGAGATAATCACTAGTTGTGAATTCATCACAAATTCTCTCATGCTGTGAATTGTATTGCGGACATTCAGTAAATGAGTTCAAGATCTCAATCAAATACATGAACATGTATACTCAAATAGTGAATATTCATTTATTAAAGTAAATGATTACAATCATAAAGCGATTGCCTTAGGACACTTCTCTCATATTACTAACAAACTCCCACTTGGCCTAATGCCAATCGCTACGGTATCCAATACCACAGGCTCTAATATGACCCTCAAACTTGTTTTGAGGCAAGGCCTTAGTTAAAGGATCCGCTAAATTCCTTTCAGTGGGAATTTTCTCAATTTGTATGTCGTTGCTACTTATAATCTCTCTGATCAGATGATAGCGGCGAAGCTCGTGTTTGGATCACTGATGAGACCTTGGTTCCTTTGCTTGTGCCATAGCTCCATTGTTGTCGCAATAAACCGGTATTGTTTCATCAATGGTTGGAACCTCATCAAGTTTCGAGACAAACTTCTTGATCCAAACTGCTTCCGTGGTAGAATCTGCTACGGTGTCTTGTTTGGAACTTTTCCAACTTATTGCGCCTCCATTCAAAGTAAATACGTATCCAGACTGAGATTTGGAGTCATCCTTATCTGTCTGGAAACTGGCATCTGTATACCCACGTATTACCATATCTCCTTCTCCATATATTAGGAATACATCCTTAGTTCTTCTTAAGTACTTAAGGATTGTCTTGACAGTCGCCCAATGATCCATTCCTGGATCAGACTGGTATCTGCTCGTGACACTCAGAGCATACGATACATCGGGCCTAGTACATAATATAGCATACATGATAGATTCTATCACGGATGCATAAAGAATCTTATTCATGCAAATCCTCTTGTCTTCTGTGCGCGGACACATATACTTTGAAAGGTTGATCCCATGCCTGATGGGAAGGTAATCTTTCTTGGATTCCGACATGCTAAACCCTTTTAGCACTCGGTCTATATATGTAGACTGCGAAAGACCAAGCAACCGTTTTGATCTATCTCTATAGATTCTAATCTCAAGAATATAGGTTGTTTCTCCCAGGTCTTTCATGGACAAAGTTTTGGACAACCAAATTTTAACTGATTGTAAGACTGATATCTCGTTTCCTATAAGTAATATGTCATCGACATATAGCACTAGGAATACGACTGCACTCCCACTAACCTTCTTGTACACACAAGGTTCGTCAGGATTTTGTGAGAAATCAAACTCTTTGATTGTCTCATCAAAATGGATGTTCCAGCTCCTTGATGTTTGCTTCAGTCCATATATGGATCGTCGAAGCTTCATTATTTTGGTTTTATCAACCGATGTGAAACCTTCAGGTTGTATCATGTATACATCCTCAAGCAGGTTTCAATTAAGGAAAGCTGTTTTCACATTCATTTGTCATATCTCATAATCATAATGAGCTTCTATGGCCAGGAGCATCCGAATGAATTTAAGCATAGCTACTGGCGAATAGGTTTCGTCATAATCAATTCCTTGTTTCTGACGATATCCTTTTGCCACTAATCTAGCCTTAAAGGTAACTACATTACCTTCCATATCGGTTTTCTTCTTGAAAACCCACTTGCACCCTATGGGCTTAATCCCTTCAGGTGGGTTAACCAAGTCCCATATTTGATTTTCGTACATGGAATCCATTTCCGACTTCATGGCTTCAAGTCATTTGTCCCTTTCTGAACTTTTCAGAACATCTTCATAACTGATGGGTTCGTCATCGCTTATGAGTAACACGTCGTCAGCGTCACATCATCTATGACCAGCGTCAGCTGGAGATGTATGAGATGCTACGTGCTATGCAGATCTCTCATCAGTATACTCCACCTCCTCCGCCTGCCGACGAGTAGATTGAGTTGCCTTTTGGCATTTCCTGGCGTCGAGCCTTGTTTTATTAGTCCTTATATTGTATCTCGGACGCAGGTCTTTCTGGTTGATGTATTTGGATGACACTTTATTTACCTGGCTATGGTTGATTTCACTTCTGTTTATGTGTTTTTAGTTATGTAAAAACTCTATTTGCAGTTATGAAGTAGTCTCGTAATTTTGGGTTGGTGATCATATGAGTTGGTTTGGATTATGTTTGATACTATATTCACCTTGGCAGTGTAAAATCTATACTCTTATTTTTCTTGCTGCCATCAGCCCTATTTATGATCAGTATGAATTTTTAATGGCATAATGGATTAAGGGGGAGTCTCCTTGTTGGTTAAGAATAAGAGTCTTATTTATGGCCATATCCATGTATTCTTGGTAATCATTGATCATGACTCTTAAATTTGCCTTGAACACATTTCCTAATCCCCATAGAATGGCATAGCATCGGTCTTTCATTGATGGCTATAGTTGGTGCCTAGATTGATACATAGTTTCATGAGTATCAAGTTATTTCTGGACTTTTCAAACTTTGTATCAAACCACTATTTCAAGGTGCATATATTTTTCAAAATATTTTTCATGAATAGTGGGTAACTTAAGAAATGTTGGGGTGAAATTTCAGAATTTTTCGATCACTGTACATTTATTTCTGCATTTCTGAATTTCGGGAGCTGAAAACTGCATTTATCAGCTACCAGTCGACTGGTACTGTACCAGTCGACTGGTAGCAGTCGACCAAAGGTCGACCGGGTGACTCTGTTTTGTGCTGAAATTGAAGTTTTGTCCGTCCTTTGAACCCTGTGAGTTCTCTGATACCTTGTATCAATTGGAAGTGATATGGCCTGCATGTAATCTTATCTTGGATAATAGGATTGGTCAAGAGAGTCATTGGATTCAAGTTGACACGCAAGGTTGTTATGTTATGGAAAGAGGCTCGGATTCTTTTTAATCTGTATTGATGGCTAAGAATTGTTGGTGTTGCCTTCAAAATGAATCAAGGACATTATTGGAGCAATGATCCAAGGGGAGCAAGGCTGTAGGGGGAGCAAGCCTTTAACGGGTACATGTCTATCAAGGGATGGTAGATTCCATTATCCAAGGAGGAGAATTACTAGGATCTATCTTGACTTATCTCATGGCTCATTCCTCGCTTGAGTGTTGTCACTCCCTTTTGTGATTTTTGTCAAAAAGGGGGAGAAATAGATTAAGTTAGCTCTTAATCGTGATTATGTGTTTTAGATTACATGAAATGTTGCATGATTATATTCATATGCCTATCTTTATATGCCTCATGTTCATGTATCATTATACTTAAAGCATGTTGTGATATTTAAAGACCTAACTTAAATGAGTTTTGCCAAACATCAAAAAGGGGGAGATTGTTGGTGCAATCTTGCTCCAAGTAATTATGGTTTTCATGTTTGGCTAAACAAGTTTAAGTTAGGCAATGTTTTGTGTTCTAACTTGTGTGCTTTGAGTAAGCAGGAAAGTCCAGGTGGAAGACTTGGCAAGGGAAGTCCAAGAAGAGAGTCTTGGCAAAGGAAGTCCCGGAGGTGTGACCTCTTGGCAAAAGGGAGACTTAGTATGACGAAGCCGATGGAAACACTTCAAGCAAGTGCAAGGATGAGGAGTCGTGGACTCGGAAGCATCCAAGAGAGGCACAAGGCTTTTGGAAGGTGTTTGAAGGCGTGAGTCAAGACTAAGGGATGAAAAGAGATGATTTCTCAGCATCATCAGTCGACTGGTAAGTTGTCAGTCGACTGGGACCACAACACACAGAGAATCGGGTCGACCCAAGGAGGGTCGACCAGTCGACTGGAATTGGTTCCAGTCGACTAGCTCCAAACGACTGGTCCTGTATCGGTCGACTGGAGGTCGACCGTTGCGAAGGCGGCTGAGGCACTCATTACATATTTTGTAGCCGTTGAAGCCTACCAGTCGACTGGTAAGTGAGCAGTCGACTGGAGTCGCGGACGAAGATATAAAACCTAGTGTTTTATCTTGGAGAAATAAGGAGCTTTCCTTGTGTACGAAGTGTGTGATCATTTTAGAGCTCTCCAAGCTTCACAACTCTCTCAATCTCCTCCTCCAAGCTTTCATTTCATTTGTAAGAGGAGGGAGATCATTGTGTTAGGGTTTCTTCACCTTCAAGTGTGATCTTGAGAAGGAGAAGTTCATAGTGAAGGGTTTTGTGTGGTGTGTGTGGATCCTTGGATTAGTCACCTTGAAGAGGTGGATACCAAGTAAAATCAGTGAGTTAGTATTGATTTCTTTCCTACCGTCATATTTCTATTTGCATTGCTTCCGCTAACGTGTTTGTAAGAAAGAAAAATCGAAAGATAGCTATTCACCCCCCTCTAGCTAGGGCAAAGATCCTAACAATACTGACTTTGATGCATTGACTTGCATCGAACTATTTGTCTGGATGTTTTATGTCTTACCACTATGACTGTTTTTGATGTATTTCTTGCCATCTTTTGCTTATTAGTGT
Source organism: Boesenbergia rotunda (assembly GCA_024364735.1). Lineage (NCBI taxonomy): Eukaryota > Viridiplantae > Streptophyta > Magnoliopsida > Zingiberales > Zingiberaceae > Boesenbergia > Boesenbergia rotunda. The sequence goes on along the minus strand of JAGFNQ010000318.1, from coordinate 170,084 downwards.
GTTCACATGATTACTATCTACGTGTCTGCCTTATTATGCATGATTATGATTATGCTCCAGTTCATATGATACATATGCTTGTTTTGCCATGCCTTATCTTTGTCATATGTGTTCATATGTTTATCAAAATAAATCAATCATACCTTTGTTGTTTTGGGATACCCCTAGGGTTGAGGGGGAGTATGGTTAAGCTTAACAGCCCTCTAGACCCTTTTCGATGTTCGACAAAGGGGGAGAGTGTGGTTGGTTAAGTTTAGGATGATCACGTTGTAGGGGGAGGATCCTGATTCCCCTATGATTTTGGAATTTGAGAAAATTGATTGAGAATCCCTAAACTTAAAATCGGGTTGTCAAACAACAAAAAGGGAGAGATTGTTGATGCAGTCTGACCTTGATTGTTGTTTTGGTGTTGACACCGATTTTAGTTTAAGTTGATGATTATGATTATGATTAAGTCCTGATCGAGGATTAGGCATGGTATGGAAAATCCTAACCTGGAGGGTTAGGTGTGGAGAAATCCTAGTCTGCAGGATTAGGTGTGGAAAATCCTAGCTTGGAGGGCTAGGTGTTGGAAAAATCTTAACTTGGAAGGGTTGGGTGAAAAGTCCTAGCTTGGAGGGCTAGGTAAAAAGTCCCAACTTGGAGGGTTAGGTGAAAAGTCCCAACTTGGAAGGTTAGGTGAAAACCCCTAGCTTGGAGGGTTGGGTGTTGAAAAAGTCCTAACTTGGAAGGGTTGGGTGAAAAGTCCTAGCTTGGAGGGCTAGGTGAAAAGTCCTAGCTTGGAGGGCTAGGTGAAAGTTCCTAATTTGGAGGGTTAGGTGAAAATTCCCAAGCTTGGAAGGTTAGGTGGAAAAGTCCAAGCTTGGAGGGTTAGGTTGGATGAAATCCTAGCTTGGAAGGCTAGGTTTGAGTCCCTGGATCGGTCTGGTGACCGATTAGGGATGTTGGCACGCTGCTCCTTCGTGGATCGGTCTGGTGACCGATCCAACGATGACTGATCGGTCTGGTGACCGATCAGGGAGCACACAGTGAGGTTGGGAACCTACTATGCGGCTCCTGATCGGTCTGGTGACCGATCAGGGAGCAGGCTGTTGCCTCACTGCTTGGCTCCTGATCAGTCTGGTGACCGATCAGGGAGCAGGCAGTGTCCTCACTGCTTGGCTCCTGATCGGTCCGGTGACCGATCAGGGAGCACACAGTGAATTGAGTTCCCCCGCTGATCAGTTCCTGAACGGTCCGGTGACCGATCAAAGACCTAGGATCTGATATCCGCGATTACTGTTCACTTAGAAGTGGACCGATCAGGCTTGAGCCTGATCGGACAATGGCTATCCTGATCGGTCTAGTGACCGATCAGGCTTCACTCTGATCGGTCTGGTGATCGATCAGGCCTGTGTCGCCGCGAAAGCTGGGAGTCCCAGTAAAGCGGTGGATCGGTCTGGTGATCGACCCACAAGCTTTGGATCGGTCCGGTGACCGATCACTTTAATTCAAAATGCACTGTCAGACGCTCTGATCGCGTCTGAACGTATCTGATTCTCTGCGCTTAATCTCTAATACTTGATATTTTGCTTGATATGCTGTGTTAATGCTCTGATTAAGCTGCAGGTGATAGGGAAGGATTCAAACACTCAAGGAGAGTCAATGGAGGTCTTTCCTTGGAGCAGGTTTGTCCGTTTTCCATCTCAGGTTGCAACGGACACTGGCGCTGGCTGGAGCTGCTGACTGGGGCTGGTCTGAGGGATGATCAGGGAGTCCAGAAGAGCTCAGTGGTGGCTGGTGGTTGCAGGAGAGCAACTGGAGGCTGCAATGAGATGGTGACCTGGCGCTAGTGGAGAGGGGATAAGCAGCGTGGTGGAGAAGTGCAATGTAGAACTTTGGCTGGCTTGTGTTTACTGCAACTTCTTGCTGCGTGCTTGTGCTCTCTGCTGTTCCATCCTCTCTTGAGCAAGCTATTGTGATCTTTGAAGCAACCATCCCTTACTTGAGCACTTGGAGGAAGAAACAAGAGGCTTGGTGAGTCCAACAGCGAGAAGACACGAAGAAGGGAGTTCTTGCGTTAGATCGTCGCTGGGTGGAGCTCTAGTGAAGCGCTGCTTGTGTTCTTGCCTGTGCTAAGTGCTAAGTAAGATCTTTCTTGTGTTTTATTGTGCTTAAAACTATATCTCTGTTGAAACGCTGTGGAGAGGTTACTCCACTGAGAAGGAGGTTGCATTTTATCCGGTTTATCCGGGGCTTGATCTGCCGACGATCAAGAGATCACCCACCTTAAGGGCACGCCAAGGAGTAGGGGCAAGTTATCCCCGAACCTTGTAAACCCTCTTGTTAGCGTCTTGCATTTGTGCTTAGCTTAGAGTTTTAGTTTTCTGCATACTCTTTTTTTATTGCTTCCGCTGTGCTACTAAACATTTGAGTGCAGAAATTTGAAAAGCGCTAAGTTTCGGTGTCTGGCTATATTCACCCCCCCTCTCTAGCCATCCAAGGTCCAACAAGTTTATGATCTTTCCTATATGTTTTCAATGTGAGATTATGTTTGCAACTTTACAACCCCAACAAGTCCATGGCAGAATGAACTCCAGATCGTGAATCCGACTCCTTGTGAAGTCACAACAGATCACAATGGAAGCTCTTTAATGGCACGGACTCCATGAATTAAGATCCTGCAGGTGGAAGTACGTAGTAAAGTGAAGCGTAGCTCTTCTCCTTATAACTAATCCACACGTACGAGAATTTAGTGCATCTATTCGTGTCCTGGATCATTCAAAAGTTGTGGGCACAGAATCACACTTCTGACCTTTTCCTTGATTTTTTTTTTTGGGTTGCATTTGTCAAATCATACATGGAGAGTGATGGATTAATCCTATTGTTTCTGCTTCATTAGTCTATCAGATTTTCTTGGTTGTTGTTAGTCATTTGTGAGGATTGATATGGATTCTTTGATTATATAAAGAATGAGAAGTTGAGTGAGGTAATTTTTTAAAATATATCTTTTATTTTCTTGATATCTTCCATGGAAATAATTACGGCAATTTACCAAAAGACGTACCCAAAAATGGATATTTACCAAAAGGCGTCCCATGGTTTCATTTTCACCAAAGGCGCACTAATTTTAGTGAACTTCCTCTTATACCCCTCCTGTTATACACTGTCTTTCTCTTTCTCTCTCAATAACAAATTCCGAGACGCAGCACGTGATGTTTCATACTTTTATTTTAAAATAATATATTTGAAATCGGCACTAAAAAAATATATAAATAAATAAATTTTATCCTAATGTGCACGCATGTAAATAGAAATTCCTAATGTAAGGTCTACAGTAATTGAAAAAAAAACGTAAGGTCTATAATAATTAAATCATCTAACTTATTTAAAAATTAAATAAGTAATTTTTATAATTAATTAATAGAAATTAATATATTAAATAATATTTAATAAATTCATTAATGTAAAAAAAATTGAAAAAAAAAATTAAAAGAAGCGTGGGCTTGAAATCTGTTGATTTCAGGCCCACGCTGGGCCTGAAATAAATTATTTCAATTTATTTCAGACCCAAACTGGACCTGAAATAAAAATATTTCAGGCCCAGCGTGGGCCTGAAATTTTTTATTTCAGGCCCACGTTGGGCCTGAAATCTTTTGATTCAGACCCGACGTGGACTACATTTTTTTTCTATTTTAAAAATATAATAATATATTAAAAAACGTATCAAAACACTTAATTTCATATTCAAACACAGGGCCTGAAGTCATCCCAAAAGGGTCTGAAGTCAAATAACTTCAGATCCTATAAATTATTAATTTAAAAAATAACAATTAAATATAAAAAAAATATTGTTAAAATTAAAAAAATTTCAGTGCCCTGGGGCCTGAAGTCATCAGACTTCAGGCCCTCCATCGTTGATATAAAAAAATTTTTTATAAAAATATTTAATATATAATTACATATTATATAGGAGTAGTTTAGGTATATCAGTGAGTTTAGGTGCCGAAACATCTAATAGGAGTGGTCTAGGAGATGAGATTTTGGGTGCTGAAACATCTAATCTTGTTGTATCACCAATGATATAGAGTTTTCAGAATTCCAAATATGGTAGGTCCATCAGTGAGTTTTGCTCAAAACTCACTGATATACTTAAATCACTCATATAGCATTGGTGATACAGCAAGATTAGATGTTTGGGCACCCAAAATCTCATCTCCTAGCTCAACCCTGTCTACTGATATAGAGTTTTCAGAATTCCAAATATGGTAGGTCCATCAGTGAGTTTTGCTCAAAACTCACTGATATACCTAAACCACTCCTATAGCATTGGTGAAACAGCAAGATTAGAGGTTTCGGCACCCAAAATCTCATCTCCTAGCTCAACCCTGTCTACTGACATAGAGTTTTCAGAATTCCAAATATGGTAGGTCCATCAGTGAGTTTTGCTCAAAACTCACTGATATACCTAAACCACTCCTATAGCATTGGTGAAACAGCAAGATTAGAGGTTTCGGCACCCAAAATCTCATCTCCTAACTCAACCATGTCTACTGATATAGAGTTTTCAGAATTCCAAATATGGTAGGTCCATCAGTGAGTTTTGCTCAAAACTCACTGATATACCTAAACCACTCCTATAGCATTGGTGATACAGCAAGATTAGATGTTTGGGCACCCAAAATCTCATCTCCTAGCTCAACCTTGTCTACTGATATAGAGTTTTCAGAATTCCAAATATGGTAGGTCCATCAGTGAGTTTTGCTCAAAACTCACTGATATACCTAAACCACTCCTATAGCATTGGTGAAACAGCAAGATTAGAGGTTTCGGCACCCAAAATCTCATCTCCTAGCTCAACCCTGTCTACTGATATAGAGTTTTCAGAATTCCAAATATGGTAGGTCCATCAGTGAGTTTTGCTCAAAACTCACTGATATACCTAAACCACTCCTATAGCATTGGTGATACAACAAGATTAGATGTTTCGGCACCCAAAATCTCATCTCCTAGACCACTCCTATTATTTGTTTCGGCACCTAAACTCACTGATATACCTAAACTACTCCTATATAATATGTAATTATATATTAAATATTTTTATAGAAAATTTTTTTATATTAATGAAGGAGGGCCTGAAGTCTGGGCCTGAAGTCGGATGACTTCAGGCCCCAGGGCACTGAAAATTTTTTAATTTTAACAATATTTTTTTATATTTAATTGTTATTTATTAAATTAATTATTTATAGGATCTGAAGTTATTTGACTTCAGACCCTCTTGGGATGACTTCAGGCCCTGTGTTTGAATCTGAAATTAAGTGCTTTGATACGTTTTTTTATATATTATTATATTTTTAAAATAGAAAAAAAATTGAGTCCACGTCGGGCCTGAAATAAAAAATTTCAGGCCCACGCTTCTTTTAATTTTTTTTTTCAATTTTTTTTTACATTAATGAATTTATTAAATATTATTTAATATATTAATTTCTATTAATTAATTATAAAAAATATTTATTTAATTTTTAAATAAGTTAGATGATTTAATTACTATAGACCTTACGTTTTTTTTCAATTACTGTAGACCTTACATTAGGAATTTCTATTTGCATGCGTGCACATTAGGATAAAAATTATTTATTTATATGTTTTTTTAGCGCCGATTTCAAATATATTATTTTAAAATAAAAGTATGAAACATCACGTGTTGGCGTCTCGGAATTTGTTATTGAGAGAGAAAGAGAAAGGCAGTGTATAGCAGGAGGGGTATAAGAGGAAGTTCATTAAAATTAGTACGCCCTTTGGTGAAAATGAAACTATGGGACGCTTTTTGGTAAATATTCATTTTTGAGTGCGCCTTTTGATAAATTGCCGAAATAATTAAGATGGTGAATACTTGTTTATCTGTCAAAGTATGCTACAAGTCCTTGCACGACTCTTCAAGCTTGAGACGGATTAATGCGACTGACGGATCCCTAACGGGGATCGGCTTTGACGACCCCGCTACTGTCGCAGCCATTCGGCTACTCCAATGTACTATTTTTTCCCTCTACTGTTCTTTGTTAACCGCTTGCATCAACAAAGGAAGGAGAACATAATAAGAATATGAATTGTTAGACTATTATTTACACTTTTCGTTTCGATTAAATATGTTGCACATTTTTCGAGCTGTAAAAAAGATGATCATGAACAGATCTAGAGTACTGTGCGAGTTGTACTTACCATCTCCAATCATCAATATCAAATTTGATGTTATTTTCACACTAAATAGTAAATTTTCAACACCAAACACTATTTCAACTCCAACTCATTCACACTATAAATCATACCAAAAAAAAATATTTCATAAAATATTTTATTTTTTTCTTATTCATTTATTCATAATTTAATTATCGACTTAAATTTTAATTTAATAATCATTTTAAATATAATTATTATAATTAAAATTAATGTTTCATTTTAAATATACTTATGGAAAAAATATTTATTATAAATTAATTTTTATTTATAATATTTAGTATTATAATATTTACTAATATATATTATATTTAATAATTATATATTATAATAAATTTTGTAAATATAAAAATAATTAAAAAATATTATCATCAAATTTGGTGTTGATGCACGGTTGCAACACCAAATTTGATATAGGAATATGGTGATAAGTTGGAGGAAAATGATGTCATTTTGATATCGTATTTGGTGCGATAGTGTCTGGTTGGAGATGGCCTTAGGCTAGTACTTATGTTTACCTTACCAGATATGCTTGTGGGCAATCATGTTATCCGTTCGTTTAGGGTGTAATTTCTTTTCATTCAGTGTCTTTTGGAGTGAACTGAGCATATACCTAGGTTCTTCGAACTCTAATTGTGAAGTATGGATTTGTTAGAGAAAGCAACGAGAATCTTAGATCAGGGCACCCCGAATCAGTCATCTGGTCAAAACACACACAACAAACAATGAACCGTGGACCAAAGTGTAGTTCACCATTCAGAGTTTCGTAGGGGTTGCCTATTTCTGATTGTGGATTCTCGTCGACATGTGGTTGAAGTGTGCTTGTATCTCGTACTGAATCCCAAAGCTCAAGTGGTAATTTAACAAGTCAGAAACCACTTAGTATGGCAATTTTATTGATTTAGCACATACATATGAGTGCAATGTCGATGCAAGAAAATATAAAGCATTCCAAATAAAATCAGTGATGCGTATTTTGTCAGTTTGATGCTGTAAGAATCTGTTGATTCAAAGCTCTTAAGGTTTGTATCTATTTTTCTCAAGCAAGGATGAATCTTGTATCATTCTTTAACTGCAACTAGGACTCATGGCCGACGGTGGTCTGAAGAGGCTTTTGGCTGTCGACTGCTTTAATTTCTTCGTTTCTCAGTGCGACTGCCTTCGACATTCCGAACATCTGAAACATGCAACAGAAGAAGCAGCTCAGAGCACTACCAATCCAAAATACAAGTTATGTGACGTGTTTTCTCCATTGACCTTTTTAATCGTATTCTGAAAGCAACTCTTGTGCTCATCCATCGATGCGTGAATGAATTCATCAATATGATCTCTAAGATCCTCTAAAAAGCCAGCATCATCTGATTTCTTCTTTCTGCATGAAGTCATGGCTGAATCAACCGAACGTGGCTTTTCGGATGGTGGTTTTTGTGTTTCCATTGCGAGATCTTAGAACACTAGAAATTCTCTACAAACTGATAATTTAGCCATTAGTGAACATCATATAAATTAGACATAAAATTGATGAATTACAGTTTTGCAAAACTTCACAATTTTGAAAATTATGTTGCCAGCATGTACTAAATATGCATGATCAAAACCTAAATGACAAGTATTACTGTATTACTAACATTTAATTTTACATGCCATTTTATGAATGAAACTTTAATTTATACTTGTTGATCTGTAAATGTTCTTTTTAGCAGGTTATAAAGATTAAACGTTGACAATGAGAATCGTAGTAGTAGTAGTAGTAGTAGACCGTAATTTTTTGGTTCCAGAAATGCTATAAGGATAGACACATTCAGGAAAATTTCTTTAAAGGAGAGAATAAATTTCTGACTAGAGAAAATTCTTGGAAGAAATTTTAAGCAGACCATAACAATAAACTTGCAATAAATAAACAACAAAAAAAACATCTAATTGATTGAAATCGACGAAAAAAAACCCCACAACAAAGAAGATACCTTTATACAGTATGAACCACGCCAAGTGAAAAAAAAAAGACAACAAAGATAGCGGAAGACTGATAAAAATCCGTTCTTACATTTTGGCTGCTTCACCGGAAACCTTGACAGCGACCGAATCCGTAGCTTTCTCCTCCTCCTCTTCGTAGTCCAGAAGCTTCTGCTCCTAAACATCGTTATCCTTGGCTTTCCCCATGCTATATCGAATCAAGAGGACAAAGATCAGGACAATATAATATCAGAATTCACAACGAAAACGCATCGGTCGCGCCAAAAAACTAAAAAGGAACGAAAAGAATCACCTTGGCAGAAGAAAACTAAAGTGGAGCTCGGTAGAGTCTGCAAGAAAAATAAATCAGGAGAAAAATAGAAAGCAGGACGCCAGGGGTTTTGAGAAAAATTCCTAAATAGGAGAGATCGGAGGCGGCTAGGGTTTGGAGGATGAACGAGAGGACTGGAGGAGAGGGGAAAGTTGGATAATAAAGGGTTGACGAAGCCGATCCAATGGCGGACTGGATGAGGGGCGAACTAGAGCGGCGTGATCTCAGCAGCCCAGCCGTCGATTAAGAAACTGGAGTAGTGTGCGAGATTTTAACGGCTGAAATTCTTCCGATGCTGCAGAATAGCTTGGGATACCCTTAAATCACGTGGATCCAACGTGTTGTTTTTGAATGACCCTTACATTAACATAAGCATCACGCACTTGACCATCCCAATAGAGTTTTTTATCCCTTTTTTTCTGTAAAATTCGTGTCAAATCGAACTCTTAGAATACTATTATGAAATACTAATTTTAATTCCAAAGACAAATTAAAATGGTAAAATGTGATTTGTGTGCCTCTTAATTCATCCCAAACCAATAAAAAAAAATTAAAAAAACTACTAATATGTAAAGAGCCAAATTTTAACCCCTAAATTTTAAAGGGAAAGCATTTTATCAAAACTCATAAATAAATGATTTACCCTACAACTGCAAATTTGAATAACTAATAACTAGCAAAAATATTCCAAAACAAGAAAAACATAACATGGAACAAAGTCAGAAACGAGATGACATACGACAACTAAGCATGAAACCGCATGATATTATGATATCATTATTATTTCATGCTTAATTGTCATTCTGTTTTATACCATGCTAATGCTGTTTTATATATATTTAGATGTTCTTCTATTTTCTAAAGACTGTACACCGTTGTTTCCCTACTGATTATATCCTTTATTATGTTATGCAATTGTCGACTCATATACCTGCAGAGTCCGTCCGGACTCACCATCGCTACCACCCATTTTTGTTTCTAGTACCAGGTAGATGTTTTACTTGAAGTCAGGAGAGGATCCAATTGTTAGTCCCTCAGTACTGGAGGTTGTCGCCGTATTTATTTTGTTTCCACAGTTATGTTGTTTCTGCGTTTTCGTTCTTTCTGCAGTTAATTCTCATACTAGTGTTTTATTTCCTTTATTAGGCATCGGACTGGGTTATAGTCTTTCCGCAGTTTTGTCGTTATTATAGATACATTTGAGATTTCTTTGGTATGTTGACTTTCATTATGTTAATGATGGTCAAGCTCAACTTTCGATTGATCAATTTGCCAAGATATTAAAGAGCTATAGGGTATCTACATGTAGGTCACTGCTGTAACTGGGTAACTACCGTTAGAGAGATGTTGGACATTTCCTAATATGGTAGATAATGCATTTGACTCCCAATCAGGGTTGAGGTTGACCATAAGAGACGCAGACCCTTAGAGTTCTCCGTGAGCGATCACGTATTTTTACGAGTATCATCTACGGAAGGGGTGAAGAGGTTCGATCTCAGAGGGAAACTAGCTCCGCGCTATATTAGACCGCGTCAGATTCTGTAGTGGAGTGGAACAGAAGTAGCTCGTCTAGCTCAGTTGGTAGAGCGCAAGATCTGACTCATGTTTTGTCAAAGGTGTCGATCACCCTTCAGTCAAATGCGACTTACGAGGAGATAGCCAAGCGGATATTGGGGCACAAGGAGCATCGGTTGAGGAACAAGATAATTCGGTTGGTCAAGGTTGGTTGACATCACCATTCTGATAACGAGGCTACTTGGGAGCTCGAGGATGCGATCAGAGCTCGCTATCCTCATTGGTTTATCTGAGGTTAAGTATAGTTAGTTTTCGTTCCGTAGTTATATTGTGAGTTGTTGGTACCTGTTGTGGTTTGCTAGCGAAATTTGGAGACCAAATTATTGTTAGTGGAGGGAGAATGTTGAAAATCAAAATTTTAAAGGGTATTTTTGAAAATTAGGGACCTAGTTATAATTAATAGAACTTGGAGGGCTTATTTGCTGATCCGGGTAAGCAGTTTTTTAGGAAAATTGAGGGCCCGGTCGGAGTCAACCCAGTATGACCCGAGTCAGGAAAGGTCAGGCCGGATCTTGCCCGACTTCACGGGTCGGGTCGAAGGCTTAAGCAGAACACCAAGAGGTCGGGTGCTAGAGCTCGGACACCGAGAGGTCAGGAATTAGAGCTAAGTGATCTCGGGTCGGGGTGCTAAAGCTCGGACACCGAGAGGTCGGGAACTAGAGCTAGGTGATCTCGGGTCGGGGTGCTAAAGCTCGGACACCGAGAGGTCGGGAACTAGAGCTAGGTGATCTCGGGTCGGGGTGCTAGAGCTCGGACACCGAGAGGTCGGGAACTAGAGATAGGTGATCTCGGGTCGGGGTGCTAGAGCTCGGACACCGAGAGGTCGGGAACTAGAGCTAGGTGATCTCGGGTCGGGGTGCTAGAGCTCGGACACCGAGAGGTCGGGAACTAGGGCTCAGTGACCTCGGGTCGGGTGTTAGAGCTCAGACACCAAGAGGTCGGATCTGTCAGGATTCTTCATTAAGGGGAAAAGACATTAGATATAATCATTACCTAACACAGCCGCCAAACATTAATCAGAGTCGGAAGGGACAGATTTACAGACTGTCAGGCGGCTGTGTCAGTCTCACCCCATGGCTGAAATATCCACTAGCTCAGTCTGACCACTGAGCGAGCCTTAATGGGATGTGACGTCCCACATGGTGGAAGACTTCCCCCCTCCCCTATATAAACCACGTTTGAGCCCCAGAGAAGGGATGACTGCCATTTTGCAACCACACCACCACTTCGTGAGTTCCACTTTGGTCTGAGCCGAGTGAGTTGAGACTGACTCCTGGTTTAGGCCGAGTCCGAGTCCGACCCCCCGAGTTACAGCAGACCGGGTCATCTTGGTCAGACCGAGTCAGCCGAGCGAGAACTGATCTTCGCTTGTCGACAGGATCAAATTTGGCGCCGTCTGTGGGAATCAGCCTGATCGAAAGCCGAAGATGAGCGATTCCAACCGGGTGACCGTTACTCTCTCACAAGAAGACCTCGAGCTACTAGTGGAAGCCAAAGCGAAGAAATTGGCTGCGGCACAACAAGCAGCCGCCCGACTCACTCAGGCGGGCCCAACCGAGCACACTGCTCGGGTGGGCACTGAGGGAGGAGGTCGACAGGAGGACAGTCCTCATTTCCACCGGGCGCTGTTCGGCCCGAGTGAGGGAGCAGGACAATCAGACCCTCATGAAGCTACATCCAGCCGTACCAAAGCTAGCAAAGGGAAGGCTCCCCTTGTGCCGACCCCAACAGAGCGCACAGGGTTCCCCTTCTCCAGCCAAATCTTGCACGAGCCACTGCCCAAGCATTTTCGACTCCCGTCCATCACTGAATAC